>KZ346116.1:43225-54054 GCA_002352805.1 Teladorsagia circumcincta | reverse complement strand
CGAGTGAAATGAGAGAAATATTGGGTTGATGCACAATGATTGCAGATTTTTTCCGCACCTTCTTTCTTCGGAAAGATTGGCGTTTTGATTTTTGTCTTTTTTCTCATGAAAATATTCTTCTTTATTCCATTAATAGAAATGCTCATCGAAAATCGTCCTCATTTTCACCGCACATGCTCTACTACTTCGAGAAATGCTAGAAGGTGGCGGGGCCAGTCCGCGATCTCAACGAACTTTTCAACGAGGGAACAATTAGCAAGGGCCAAGATGAAGATGTTTCAAGAGGTTCAGAACTCCACATTTACCGAGCGAAGCTACTACAGACCAGCACTTTGATGAGACGTTGAAACGGGCAAACGAACAAATTTTACGACAAGCTGGATGCGTTGGTGCCCAATGTTAGAGCGTGGATCGTCTCCATCGTCTTCATCCGTGTAATCACCGAGAGACAAGCGAATGGGGAGCATTCTTGTGGGATGGTGACCACGCTCTGGAGTAATTATTCGAACATGTTTTTGTTGAATAATTTTGTCGCTCTCGCTAAATAAAATTTGTTTGAAAAATCCGCAATGGTCATGCATCAACCCAATACATAAGGTTAGAGAACAGCCATTTGTTCCAGTTTTGTCTACTTCATGCTTCTTTTGTGAAATTATTGCCGAAATCATCAAAAACGACCCCCTATCCCGCAACCACAACTCCTTCAGCTTCCAAATTCAAACTGCTTTTGAACTTTGCGAGAAGACAGCTAACCTTTTCCAACCTAAATACTGCGACGAGACCATCTTCAATTGCAAATGAGACCCCGCTCCGAATGGCCGAAAAGAGAATCCCTGTCTGCTTCAACCTAGACGCAAGTAGCCAATATACTGCCAGTGTGCTTTTTGCGGTCAAGGAGTTCTACAAAATTGGTGGCTATTTCGTGTGAATGCAGACTATCACTGGTTCAATGGCTTCCTTTAGAAATCCTTCGATTGCAGAGCCGAAATCATTTCTCTATTCATTTGCTCAGTAAATCGTAGTACATACATGTCCCCAATCACAACAAAACACAAATGACTGAGTGGAGGGAGGCGGATGTTATAAGCAGAATGCAATCCATAATGATATGCTAGACCTGGACCGATGATCAGTGGAAGTCAAACTTGAAAATGCTCATAAGCCACTACACTCATGGTCGGTAGAAGAAGAGGCAATCGTAGATAGTAATCAAGTCAGCGAGAGGGGTGTCTATACTTCGAGCCGTCTAGTAGAAAACTTCCAGTCACATTCACATCAACACATCCGAAGCTATGAACTGTGGAATGAAAAGCTATAACATTCAAGTCGAAGAGAAGGATTTGTTGCAGTGCTGGATCTTTGCAATCGACTTCAACTATATGAAAGCTGGGGCTTTTCATAAAGCGGTTGAGTGGGACCATGCACTATTTTTGGAGCGCCAAACTGTCACTCAACAGCGGGGAACATTGTCAGTAAAAGCAGTTTTTCCATTTATGTTCTATCTACTTTTTCGGAGAACAGTGTACGGTATGTAATCGCAGTTTCAATTTTGGATAGTACATTTTTGAATACACAGGGGTGGCCAAAAAAAAGAGACACTTTGCTCATGGCACACATCACCAAACTTTTCGCCCTCCAGAGTGCCGCTGCTGATGGCAGTTTTATGGCATAATATCCCTTAGATGTCTCTCCATAAGCGGAAGGAGTACCTCCTTCGCTGCCCTCACCGTATTCAAAATATGAAGTCATCTGCTCTCGAAGCAGCGACAAAGCAACTTCAATTGGTTAGCTGATGGATAACTTCCTAGAAACAGTACCTTCATTTCTGCAAGATCCGTTCCGGCTAGCGCTTCCACTAGACCCATAGTAATCCATTATCCGATGAGAACCACGTTCAGCTCGAACTATGTACAACGTCTCCGTGGTGAATTCTTCTGATGTCATCGGTTCAGAAGGCTTTCATGACGTTTGCTGATAGCACGGGATATGCTCTTCAATCTCCAATTGGGAGCATCCGCTTTGAATTTAGCAGAAGGTTGTTAATGCCGTTCCGAACAAGGGATGGAGTGTCTCTTTTTTTATGGCCACCCCTGTATATCTAGGAGTTTGAATAGGGAATTCATGGAAGAAAGAGAGAGAAGAAGGAATTTCAATTGTTCGCAGTGAACATTTTGATACAATTTAACCCCTCCGTGCCTCCCCCTCACCCCTCCCCCTCCTCACCGCACTGTGTCTGAAGATTATACATCCAGGGAGGTCCTGGTCATAAGTCATGCATAATGTCAACTAATGTGCCGGCGTGCTCAGTGCCACAATCTAATATTTCGTATAGAGAAACTCTTACCAATCATCCCTGTGACCAATGCTAGATATAGATATTATGTAATAGCTTGTCTTGAAAGTCTTTGCGCACTTAGCAGTTTCTTTTTCGAGTTTATTTTTTCCTTCAGTGTAGCCAACAACTGATAAATATATACACCCGCATAATCGTCGAAATATAGAATTACAGCAGGTGAGTTCTGGTTGTCGTTTGTTAAGAAATCCCAAGTATTCGAGGCAAGTACCTGAACAAGTGCACTCCTAGTAGGTCCGAATCATCGGACTACCTCCTTTTCAGTCGGTGTGACAGCAAAAGAGGCTGAGAGTGATCTGACCATGCCAGGTTTACTGAACACACTGGCTGTATCAGATAGTCAAATAAGGAGTTTGGAGAATTGCTGGACCGTTTTCGTAATTCGTGGACAAGCGCTAAAGTAAACCTTGCCAGGTTTTCCAAACCCAGCGTTGACGAGCCCATCCACTTGTCAACATTATTAGTCACCAACAGGGTGAATATCGGTGGAGGACCCTCGAAAAATGGGTCTTATTTCTCACGGCGGGTCGTAATCTAGGGAGTCAGTAACATGCACAAAAGTGGCATCATAGCACAGATAGGGGGAGGGTGTAACGCAGCAGAAAACGAGGATATGTGATGCCATGACAGAAAAATTGGTTGCAACTTCAGTCGCCGGGCCGCATGATCACACACCCTGCAAGGGCACCCCCCAGGGTGAAAATCGTGTCGAGGACGTGGTCGCAGAATTACGACCCCCCCCTAGAATCGAAGTCTTGACACGACCCCTCCTATTGTGATTCTCTCTTCCACGAACGGAGTTTAGTGGTAGTGTAGTGGTGAGTACGTCTGTCACATGCGAGACCCAAGTTCAATTCCCGAACGAAGAGAGTTTTTGCAATCTCACAGAATTGTCCATGCCAATGCGAATGTTTGAGAAGTTCATAGAAGAGTATCACAACAGCCTGTATCGACCAACAGCTGACTCCGCGATAGCTGTTGCGCGGTTTGTCTCTGGGTCAGATTTGCCAATGCCCCTCTCAAAACCACCGGAAAGTACACCCTCTATGGAAAAGTTCCATTCCCCAATTTTCGAACCTTTTAAATAGCACTCGGTCGGGTTCGATAGAGCTAGGCCCGCTATTGCCAAAAAGTATTGAAATTGCTTTGAAGGCCTTCCATGCAAAGAGATAAGGACTCTCGAATTTCGTCGAGTCAGTGTTGAGGACGGAGACATTTTCATGCGAATTTTTGGCACTCAAAAGGCAATATCTCTCTGATTTCTTGAGCACCCAAAAAACTGAAGACAGTTTCGGAAAGCGGAAGGATTGTGCTTTCTAATAGTGTATTTGGCTTCTTCCCATGCCTCTTTTCTGAAGAGATATTTGCGTCGAGGTCGTATCGAGATCGATCGCTAACCACTCGGAAAGGCGCTTCCTTCTTCACCGTTGCAGAACATTTTGTGGGCAACACTAGAATTGCATCTAGAATACAACCTTCCGGCGTAGGCGATATGAAAAGGGACAATCGACATCGCCCATTATCGTCTCATACGCCATGCATCTGACCGTCACTCAAAGCGGTACACTCGATTGAAAGGCGTTATATGATAATGACCTGTTGACAGAATCTGTATTGTAGTGCGCACTTTTCGTACCCCCCCCCCCCTATAACCGACAAGCCGCTTCATTTGCTTAGGGCTTTCCTTCACCATTGTCGTTTTTGCGACAGCGCTCCTTCGAACAAAATCACTGTCAGCGAGGTATTAGGAGCGAGCAGAAACAACATCTTATATTAAGTTGTTTCGCACATCCTCGTTTTCTGCTGCGGTACATGCTGCTCCTCCTAGTTGCACCACAATGCCACTGATGCTCTCGCTGCCGACTTTTGCAGGTACGACCCCCCATGACCCATCCTGACAAGTACGACCCCCTTGTCGAGGATTTCCTCGAACGTTACTCACCCTGGCACCCCCCCCCCACCTCTTCACCCTCACCTCACAGCTAGCGCACCTTTAATATCTCACTGAGAATAGAACTGTTGGTAGAGACGCTGTCGCAAAATAGTGAGAAAACCGAATGAAATGCCTCGTACAGAAGAAGGTGTTCCTCAGGTTATAGGAATCACGAAATGTTTTACTACAATGCACTTTACGTCAACGTGTCACCATCTCATCACACCTTTCCATCGATTCTGCGACTTTGAGTGGAGATCGGATGCATGGCCTATACTGAGACGAAATCAGACGGCGACGATTGCCTCTTTTTCTTATCATTCATTTCTGAGTGGCTGAAAGTCGTTTTCGATAGATCCTTGACGCAAATAATTTCAGCTTGCAAAGAAGCTAAAAACATCATTTGAAAGCGCAAATCTTTCGCCTTCGAAACTGTTATGCTTTTTCCAAGTATCCATGAAAGTATACTGCCTTCTAAAAACTATTGGTATAAAATTCATGCTCGCATGAAAATTTCAGCGCCCTTGCCGCCGACTAGACGCACTTCTAGAGACACCTTTTCTCCGAGTGAAAGGCTTTCATAGCAATTCCAACACTGCTCGGTAAGAAGAAACCTAACTCTACACAACCCACCCAAAATGTTATAGAATGCAGAAAGGGTATCTTTTCAAAAAGGGTGTAGATCTCGATGGTTTGGGTAAGGGTTTCAGCCAATCTATACCTGGGATAAATGGCGCCTCAATGCCTGTGAACTGAGAGGGAGACAACGTAGTGCTCGACCATATTATCGACTCAAGTTCTACCCACGTCACTAACAGCGGTAGAGTTCGCTGGCAACAGCTCTCAGCGAGCAGAACATTTTCAGCAGTTTCACCAATCCTGAAGGTTGTCTCCCAGGTTGCAGAACTGGGATCGGCGTTGGAGTCAGTCTTCGGTTTCACGCGTCCGAGGCGGTGGTGCTTTTGTGTATGTTTGTCGTAAAGAATCCACTTCTTGCCACCTACAACGAAGTTTTCGAACCAAAAGAGAGGTCAAAACTTTCATGTAAAATCTCATCGTCTCGGTCAGTCATGTCAGGATACACCCTTTCGCCGTATTTTTCTTTTTTTTTGAAGCGATATTGAGGGACGGCTACTGTGCGTGATAACAATGGAAAAGTTCTCCCAGTTACCGGTCCGACTTCAGAGTGAATGACGACCGTATTTGTGGTTTTTTTTCCTAAAGTACTTGGACATCGGCAACCAAATACGTGCCATGTTATGAAAGACGGCCTAGATACCCAATGCAACATTTAGGCTTTTTGCCGCGTCACTTCTATCAACACACTTTCAAGACCTGCAAAAGCAGGAGCAGTTAAACACATCTTCACTGAAAAAGAAGACTTTTTCAGCTGTAATCGAAGTGAAATACTACGGTAGAAACGTCCTGGAAAGACCATTGATTATCGTTCGCATACGTTTCGCATTGAATGCCTCAAAACGATCTTCAAAGATTTTCCGAGATGAAGAAGAAATCGCGCTAGGATTTTGCTAGCAACCTGTTCGCTTTCTCATGAGTACTGATCTGTTGAAAATGTTTTAACTTTGGATGAAAAGAAATTTTAGTGTGTCATCCTTTTTTGGGTGATATTGTTACTAAAGGGTTGAGCTTGCTTTGGGAAAATTCCCAAAAGCATGCCAAGTAATTTCACGCACGATGAAGAAGGAAGTTTGGAAATCATGTGTTCTCGGAACCCATGTGCGACAGTATAACCTGGATCCCTCTCGAGAAATGCTCTAGCTACGGCGTGCATAGAAAGTCAAATTTTTCGTACGTTTCTGAATTTTTGTTGAAAATTTACGTCGAACGCCAAACTGCTATTTTCAATCATTCTAGCCTCAAGTTTTTCAGGCAGCTATTACACGACGGGAGTCCAATTACATAGTCTTGTATGGTAACTACGAAGACGAACTGGTTTCGTGACCAGTAGATGTACGCAGATTATCAATGTCTTTTTTCTCAGGGGGTCTTCAAATACTTATGATTTGCTTCCGAGACGGCCCGGCGAACCGAAAAAAAAGTGGGAAGAATCTAGAGAAGTGAAGAAGATCATTTGCAATTGGCAGGTAGGGCATGCGCCGAAATGGGCAGAGCGTGCCAAGGGATATTATGATGTTCGGACAGCGCGCTTAACCGCTGATGTTTCAGTTTCTATTCAGGTAGACTTGCAGCAGAAACCTCCGAGTTGCGCGCCGCAGCAGTGTCAGCAGCATATGCTGCCGACACGCCCACTCGTCCGTGATTGGTTAGCATAACACGGGTTACTGTGTGCAGACGCGATCCAGCCAATCATAGACTAGTGGGCGCGCCTGCAGCATATGCTGCTAGCACTGCTGTGGCCCGTAACTCAGAGATTTCTGCTGCAAGTCTATGTGAGTATTTTGAGCGTGAAACTGCTATCTCCGTCTTGACTAGCCGCGAGCGAGGAAATACTACTTGATAGCAGGGTCAACCGTCACGTTGGACAAATTCCAAAAATTTACCCCCTCCCCCTGTGGAGGGCCTCGGTCCTACCCCCCCCCCCGAAGCACATGACGGAAACATAACACAATTCAGCTGCTCGTCAGGAACATTCTCGCGTGGAGCCGAATTTAGCATTGGAGCGTTGAGTTTGCATTTGCGCACCCAATCTTCCTTTCGAAGCAGCGCGGAAAGGCCGAGGCGGACCGCTAATCTTCAAAAGATTGCAATTCAGTTCATTTTCAATATTTCTCAACATCAAACTAGATTTGTAATCTACGAGACAACTGGTTTCCGAAAACATCCACTTTTGGGCACTACTTCCAAATCGCCGTGAGTTATGGGGTAGAGAAACCAGAATTCACAGAAATGCCCACTTTTTTCTTTGAAAGGTAGTAATTTTCTTCAAGTAAGAGCATGTGAGAAGTGGCTAGGGCTAGAAAATTTTCAAACTACAGATTATTTCCTTTCTAAAATATACTCCAGCTTTTGCAAAGCCTATTTTCTTCAAGAAATCGCCCTGTTGGACAATTTTTTTCTCAAAACCGGGTTTTTTGGCTTCCAAATTTTATAACTTTCTTTAGAATAAACTTTTGGCAGTCGTTGTCTCCCTGGAATAAACTAGAAGTTTAGAGCTTCCCAACGAATACCTGAACTCTTTCCAAAACTGATGGAGTCAAAAAATCGCTCCGTTGGACAATTTTGGGTGTATCGCGGACAAATTTTTTGGATGGTTTTCTAGCTTCAAACTCTTATAACTTTCTTCATAACTAACTTTCTGCAATTCTTTTCTCCCTGGAGAAACCAGAAGGTTAATGCTTTCTAATAAATATTTTATTTTGTTCCCAAAGTGAATTTTTCAAAAAATCGACTGTTGGAAAGTTTTTTCATTGATTTTCGCAGCAACTTCTCTGAAAACACGAGCTTTCAACACTCAAACAATTACAGCTCCCTTCAAACTCAATTTTATTGGACATAATGATAACATGTCATCGCACAAGCTTTGTGCGACGTGACCGATATTAAACTTTTTTGAAGGAGTCGCAGACAGTTGATTTTCCCAAAATTTCTTATAGGTCCTTAGTCGTCAACCTACGGTAGTGGTCACTTTTTTACCAACTTAGGTCCAGTTTGGGAACATCGGATCTGCTCGAGAACATATTTGTGTGTGTAGGCAGTCAATTATGGACACTTCCGCGGTAAACTCTGTCGGTCTGCTTTGAAGTGCGCCATGTACTCGTTCGTGATTAATTATTGAAGAAACACTCGATGTCTTATTTACGTATTGCGACGTTGAACTTCGCGAATACGACCCCCTCCCCCATCGCTACATCTGAATAGTGTTCGTTCACTACTTCTTTAACTGGTCTGCTTCTGTTCTCCCTTCTCACCTCTGCAATAGCCTACATTCTCCACCTTCCCTTTCGTTCCGCAGGAAGTCTAGAATTCAAAGAATATGGCCATCAATTTGAACTATCATGCAGATACACGTAATTCCCTGGTGTGAACTTTACTCACTTCAAGCTTTTCGGAGTCGATTTTGCGCCTCTCAGATACTTTTTCCTTCCTCCCACCTCAAGTTTTTGTAGCGCTGTTGCTTGCATTCCTGACCACTGCTTGTGCTATCTTTTAGGAATTGTCTACCTACAAATGATCCTTTTTATCAGAGAAGATCTTTGAACACAGAATAGTGTGAGCTAAATCAGAACCTCTGGTGTAATATTTACCGAATCGGACAAAGAAGAAACTCGATAAATGAGCCGGATTGAGAAATGATGATGATATAAGTAACAGGAATAATTAATTATCGAGAAATATGCAAATAAGGGTACGAAGAGACAGATATGACAAAGGCACTATAATAGAGCGATATTATGTACAACGATAAATTCTCTCTTCTCAGGGTCTTATGCAGTAAATTAACTAAGCTATTAATGAGCCTACTTTGTGATTACTCGGAAAAGGCAAACATTTGACAGCTTTAGAGTCTTTCAATTATCATGTCATGGTCTTCATTGACGCTTACTCGAGATTTGTCTGTTGCCCATTCCATCGAGACATCACCCATCTCTTTTTCGATTATCGCCTTTTCCTCCATCAAGCGCTTAAGAATACTGCCGTGAGCATAAATGCGGAGCTCTTCCTTAAACACCAACTGTTTTATAGATATTTATCGAGACACTATTTATTTTATTCGAATCCATATGAAAAGCTCCAACTGTTCTATTTTGCATGGAAATCATTTGCAAAAAAAATTGGAGCTGGTATTTGCATGTTCTCTTCCGAACCAATCCAACCAGGAAGGATCAACCCGACCTGATGGGGTGCCTTGCAAACGCTGAGCTCAAATGTGTTTTCCTTATTTGCTGAATTCGACTTTAACACATTGATGACAGTGAGACGCGGTTGCGCGCCCCAATTTCACCCGATCCTGGCCATTTTTTCCGATTTATCTGGAATTTTTCGTATTTCAAAACAGTATGTATGCATTATCTCATCCGAAAAACTGTGCATCAATCACCAGCAGTGAAATTATTAGGAAAAGTTTTGATGATTGTGAAAAAGAAAACAAAAAGGCGCCGAGGTGCACAAGGGGTTGTCATCAATGCGTTAGACGGCATTATGGAGCGGTAAGGCCGATGTCAGACTTTGCGAATCGCGCGATTCGCTAGCGCCCGCGGTCGCAGTGCGGTACCAGCTAACTGAGCGATTCACTGGCCGCGATGCGACCACAGACGCTAGCGAATCGCGGGATTCGCAAAGTTTAACATTGGCCCAAGACAACGGCAGTGGTCTGGGCTCACTGAATAGCTCGTGGGATCGACTTTTCGGCGGTGCTTGCGTATAGTTGCTGCACATAGCATTTGAGAGCAGCTAATAATGGGCGGAATTCGTTCCTGACTACAATAAGCTCCTGTAGCGCATGCGCCAGGCATATTCGCTCTGAACAAGTGTGCTATTCGTGATCGGGAAGTCGGATTCTCCCTCTTTGGAAAAATTTCCAGTCAATTCTGAATGTTTTACTTAGCAGGCCTAGTCAAGTTACCGCAAAACAAAAACTGGTGTTTCGATTAAATTACCCTTCTAACCGTACTTGGAAAAAGACGGAAAAGCCTTTGGCTAGTCTTTCTGCACCATTCTAAGATCTACAATGACTTGCTCTCCAGCTCCCTCCCACGCTCCCCAGTTGTCCATGTTCGGTCTGCTCTAGAGTTACCGTCTGGCGAGTGGTAACCCCATGACTGACTCCTCTTTATCTTTATCAGGTGAAAGGTCAGGTAGGAACTGGTAGGTCTGCAAGTAGGTAGGAACTCCACAATTGGAGTAGTTTGACCGCCCGAACACCAATGTCTTACTTATTTGAGAGAGAGAATACGAAGAGAAAACAGGCACAGGCACTGCAAGGACCATAGGCACCAATGAGCGAATATTGCTTACACTTAATAGGACTTGCCCGCATGCTTCATAGAGTGGCTTCAGGCGACCATGACCTGAATAAAGTATGCAATAGGCTTTCATGCGGTGTTGAGAAAAATGCAAAAGAGCAAGATCGGCGAGGGACTAAATCCGCAACCTCTTGCTACATTAGCAAGATCTCCATCAGATACCCCAGTGATTGCAGGCAAGCACATTTAGGCTCCTTGATGAACGGTGCGAAACGTTAAGGGGGAGGGGGCAAGGAAAACCCTCCATGACTCACCCCAGAAAGAAACTCAGCAGAAAATGAAGACATATTCGAGCACTGCGTCTAAAGATGTCATTTGCCCCGGTTGACCTTATGACGTTTCCTGGCAAGGTCCAAGTGGAGATGGCAGTGTAAGTGGACATCGTGGCGGAGATTTTCAACAATGAAAAACATTTTTTCTCTTATGCCCAAGCAAATTGGTTCACCCACCCCGCAGTTTACCCCATGAAGAATTGGAACTGCTGTGCTTTGACGGTATAGTGCTCCATGATGATCCAGACAAAGTCAAACGTCTGTTGTGGCAAGTTGAGCATAAAGGATTCCATTTTCGGCCGCTTCGTGTGCGTGGTTGGCAGACG
>KZ346115.1:22816-33825 GCA_002352805.1 Teladorsagia circumcincta | reverse complement strand
ATCACAAACAACCGCAACAGCAGGTGATTGCTACGCTTGCAACAGGCAAAAATTAATCCACGTCAGTCGCAAACTGCACTTACAATAACATTTATCAGGATTGTGATGCATGTAATCCCGGGCTAAATAGTGGTACAGTGACCGTATAAGCATGGTCTTTCTGAATGACCAACAGTATCTCCTGTTCCTTCAAAACCCGCGCATCGGCGGGAACATTTGCTAGGTGCCGGGACACTAGCGATGGACCACCGATTTGGTTGATCGCGTTCTCATCTCAGTTAAGATCAAATTGGGTGTGAATAGTGATTTTGAACTTACCCGCAGGTGGCAAGAATAGGAACACGTGATACACCCAGGACCATCGTTTAACGTGATTTTTAGATAGTCCATTCGATATGGTGTGGGTAGGCATAATGTTACAAAGGCATGTCAACCTCCCAACTCCTGGTCGCAGAGTGCTTTCTGATCGACGTTATTGTGGGTTATACTCCTCACTTATGTGCATCTTTTCATGGGTGTCTTTGACCTCAGCTTCAATCGTATGGAGGGAAATTTGCGAGTGCATCGAGCAGCCCAGGTGGAAAACTCATTAAAAGCGGGGATTTTCGGCGACTGATGAAGTCTACCCACTTTCCCGAGTCAAATTCTATGGGGCACGTGTGGCATGCATTCAGGAGAGCTATTGTAGCGCATCCCCGAGGGCCAACAACTGTCCAGCAGTCGTCGATCGCGGTCTCCAAAGAATGGAGCGCTTCTCTGCAAGAACTTTCAACCAACCTGTTGCCAGTATTGGAGCTCGTGGCAGAGCATGCTTTGCAATCCGTAGTATTCATACACCCCATCAGGAACCAGCTCCTCTCTTCTGAATGCCTACCACAAGTTGAAATAGCCTCACCCATCGACCGCTTGAGACAGGGTATTTGAAGGAAAATGTCTTTTCTAATCGTGCCGTTGCGCTTTTCTGCTAATAACTCTCTGCACTATATCGCAACATTCACTACTATGTATGTGCCAAATTTGATCGACCTAGGTTAGCTAGCAACCAGATATCATGCGAAAGTTACGTCGGTCCCTAAGTTTTGCACACCAGTGTAATAACATAGCGAAGCGAAGCTCACTCCAAGATCCACAGACGGCTTTTAAACAGCAAAACGTCACCCTTCTCTGGTATCAAAACCAGTCTCCGTAGTTTAGTGGAATCGTACCTGCGTCTAGTGGAATCATGCGGAAAGAGTTTTGAAAACGTTGCTCGCAAGTCACTCGCTGCAAAAACTGGAAACTCGATCCATCTGTGTTTGCAATTTTCAGTCAAAAGTAACACTTCCATACCGAAACCAATATGCGAAGAGCTGATTTTTCAAAATGGGATAGATTTTCGAAAATCTAAAGTGCCTGCCTTTACTTCTTCAAAGTTCTGTCAAAAGAAAGCCCGTGGCGTACAATTTATGACGAAGATTCACCACAGAGATCCACATACCTACCATAATTCGAGGTAAATTGTTCCAATATAAAACTATACAGTCTAAAATACCTAGCCGAAGGCTTTTGAGCGCTGCTGCAGATCTGTCGTCTAAGAGAAGCATGTGATCGCAGCATGTGGTGTTGTGGTCCCGTCAGGTCGTAGAAAATGGTGTTAAAAGTGATCCTTATGTACCAAACTTCAATCCAATTTTTATTTTATTTTTCAATATTTTTACAATCAAAAGAGTCGACTACTGGCAAAGATTGCATCGTCGTTTCCTTGTAGCAGCATGCTAACCTTCAACTGCTGTCCCGTAGTGTGGGTAGAAAAACAAAAACGTCTGAAGCTACGGCCGCAACCATGCTTTCGAGGAGACGCAAATTCAAGCAATCATAATGGTTTTTGAAACTCGAGGAACCAATGCGGTTCTCATCACACGTGGCGTGGAGCTGTGACACCAATAATCGTTTGATTCAGCGCTCAGTTGTGTTGTGAGGAAGAGGCCTTACTAATTTTAGCAGTTTCCGAGCTGCTGGTCTCTTCGAATGCAAAATCCATTCGGTAAAGTAAATTCTATTGCCGAGCAGTTTATTTAGTTATTTATTTTCGAGATCACGTAACATGCTTCAGTAATTATACAGAACACAGTTTAGAACAAGAATACTAATATTAGCCAAATTCACAGCAATCAATAGAGAGATGGTACCTAATGGCTAACTAAATTTCCAATACAGTATATATTACATATGTAGGAAAAGGGTCTGTTTAAAAAAATTTCTGTTGCTTTAGGTAACTGAGTTACTTAGCAGGTTAGACTATGAAAATCGGCGTAGAGAAAACGATAGAGAAAGCGATAAAGGAGTTGCAGGAGCCCTTCCCCCCAGATAGCGCCCAAAGATAACTCATCTACAGGACTTTGAGTAGAGGAACCCTTTGATCTTATTACGAACCCATGAAGTTTGCTCGAGAGTATTTGCGAGGACAACTGATCTGTCGTTCCAAAACATACTTTATTATAAAAACACACTGACGCTAATCAATCACAACTGCTAAGCGTTTACAATGACACCGTCAAATTCTGGATAGTAATGACAAATTCAACCCCAGTTTGGCCGAGGCTAGTGCAGCTGGTTTTGGGGGGCATCACAAGGCACGGGAGTATTTGCTGCAACAAACGAAAACATATTAAGTAGCATCATGTCTGTCGAAACTTTCGGGAAAGGAGCGGAACAAAATGAAGTGAGAGCCGCAAAATCTTCTACATTTATCTAGATTGACAGGAATTAACTAATCAAGGGATGTCACAGCCACAAATCACCTTCCACTGACAGCCAGAAATTTCGTTTTCCAATTTTTTCGATTTACTTGAATTTTCATGATGTAAACTTCTAAACTTGCGTCAAGGCTTAGTCTTCATAGAAAACGAATCAGTTGACTCACCCCATCTCCATATTCTTAGAAGGCGAAGGAACTCTAGGGTGAGTGAGTTGATTCTTCTCCAACTCTCAATTGCTGGCTCACAGCTGTTTCACAGCTGAGCACAAAAACCATACAGAATTCAACAACCCAAAAAATCGGCATGAGAGTGGAGCGGTCAATGCTTCATACCTTCCAAGAAGTTATTGAGCAAGATTGAGATCTATTTCACACCGAATGTTGCACAGCGATGCCCCCATGCCTTGCGATAGCGCCTAATTTAGTTTCAAGTAGTTTTTCTTGGCGTAGATGGAGCAGGATATATCGCACAACTAGTACGTGGTCAAATTCCATTTCGAATCTTACTCAAGTAAAGGAACCCTTCATCTTTGGGTCGGTTGCAGGTCGTCCATTAAGCCGACTCAATATTTCCACCTGTGGATACGTATTACTAAAAAGACGGCAATTGCTCTATTTTTGCCCGTTCCATGTTTTTTTGCGAAAACTCCACCAAGTTTGTCAAACCCTCGTCGATATGAACCTTTTTCCCTCCACTATAGCATGACCCCTCAACCACCAACTCCACGGCTACCTCTGAAACCTCTAAATATGACCCCCTTTTACCAAAAATGAATCTAATAGAGAAGATAAACATTTACTTGAACCTGTACTTGCCTACGCAAGCCATTGTAAAGGCCTCACAACATTTAGGACTCCAGTACGATTCTAATTGAAACTGCAGTACACGTTCTGCTTCCTGAGAGGAGGACCGTTATCTTCCGCTCTGTTTTGCTTTTTATTTTTTCCGTGATGCCTGATGCCCAAAATGAGATTGATTCGGTGAGAAGTTCACCGACTAATTGGAAAAGAAATCGGTGGAATAAAGCAACTGTTACTATTATACTGCAAAGTAATAGGGTAGGGCGACCTCCCTCAAGATGGATTCGATACTTGGGAACTGCGCTTCTCAGGGAGGAAGGAGGACGGAGGAGCTTCAGAACGGCGTTTTTTGATGGCACGACCAGTGGTCAGCTCAATTCCAGATGAGCATACAAAACCTCCTATTCTCGGGCTTTGTATGTTTCATCTGGGTTTGATCAGTTAACCTGGACTGGTGATAGCGTAGATTCAATCAGACTTCAGAGCAATCAGTGCTACACATTATGCAGTTGATCAGACATGAGCGACGGTCGAGCTGGTTCTCATAAGGTTGGTTGACACACTGACTCACTGAGTTCCACTTCAGTGGGTGGAGATATACAGTAGTTCGGCGTGACCAGCTGCCTTAACGTAGAATGCATTAAGAAAATTGTCTGGTTGGCGAAAAACGGCTACGAAATCCTGTCAAGCCGATTATTCGTGGCGTGATTAGTCAATGCACTAATGTCTGACAAATAGGTAACGAATGCATACATCATTAGGATTGTAAACATTCTTTTCAGAAGTTTGTTGTCTAAAACCTTATCTGAACGTGCAGAAACTGTTTTTTCTCAGTATTAGCACCGAAGAAAATAAATTCACACAGATCACGCATCTCGATTTGGTCAGATGGTCTCTTGCAATATAGGGTATCGATCGGATACCGAAATAGGATAGGATAACATAGGATGTCGCTATCAACGCCTACCGAAGTGCTCCAAAAGATTCGTCCAAAACTCCCTTGGAGAAATTTAATAATAGAATAGGCGGACGACCATTTCATGAGCATTCCGGGATATTATGTTGATCGCTAGCCGTTAAGATTCCCAGATTGGCGAATAATCTGAAATGTACTGGCGTAAGAGACAGAAGTGGGCGCCATTAGTGCCTATCACTCGGGCGAATAAAAGCATGAGCAAGCAGCACTTGTTGGGATTTTCGATGCGAGAGTCGTATCGAAGCTCCTGTGGGATCGTATTTGGGGTTCGGCAAGGCCAACAGTCCTCTCCGAAAATCCGAGCGATGGCTATTTTTGAGAAAGTTGAAGGCACGGCGCGTGTAGGAGTGGGTAGGTGCAGCAGCGTCATCAAAGGAGCATCTAGAGGTTGGTGGGTAGAAGGGAGTTGAACTGCGTAACTTGGTACCAGGAGTAATTACTGTAGGAACAATCGCCGTGAGGTAGTAAGGGTTGTGAGCGGGGGTAAGGGGATAGAGAGCCGCATGGAGTATGACCCTTAAGATATCCATCGTAACTTCTCCAACTTCTTCATTTCTGAAGCATTCACGAAAAAGTCCACGTTGACATTAATAATAACACAAATCATTGCTCCAATGGTCATTACGAAGCTGCATAATGCATTAGGCTAGCTCGGTCCTCGATTCTTCCGCGACGATGGCGACCGCGGCAGTGTCCCTTCTCAAGAGATAAAGACTTCGGGTCGGAGCGGTCTCCTCTTGTGAGACATACACCGCACATCATAATGATACTTCAATCTATAAATTTCCCAGAAACCCGCATCCAAAGATGATTTCGAAAACTGCCTTCAAGAAGAATTTTGATACATGTAAACATAACTTTGAATATCAGCATACAGTTACTCTTCGAGAGAGCAACAATTTTGTATTCTTTTCTTGAAAATACTGGTCCTGCCTATCATGCTTCTATCACATGTTTTTCCGCTGCATTTCATTGTTACTCGATAATTTCGAAATTTTAATTTCTTCATGTCCTGTAGTTTATGGCAGACGCAAAACCACTGTCAGACTTTTACTATAATTGGAGAATCCGAGCAGGAAGAGCAGGACTTGTCGAAACGTCAAACGTCATCACTTAAAATTTATCGGGATCCCTTCAATACAAATAATTTACTCGAGTAATCTGCAGGTATGATACTGTAGGACTCTGCTTGCTATACAGCCGAGATAAGCGCCTTATCATGAGAGAATAACAAATTTTAACCAAGAAAACACCTACTGGTACAGAAATCAAAATTTCCTCTCAATAAACGCAGTATGACGTGTTATCCATAACATTTATTCAATCCATGTTGGATGATGGGTTTTCCATGAAAAGAAATCATAGAGAAAAATCAACCAATATTCTTAGAAAGTGTTGGAAATAGAGCGATATGAGCGACACTTTCTCATCTTTTATATTTTGAGTTCCCTGACTATGCTCCTAATCTTTTTTAAGAAACGACAAATGTTTCTAAGAGAAATTGCTCACGTATCGGCCTTGTCGCCTTCGTCAGACCCTGAAAGTCAAAGATAAGTGCGACCTGACTTCCAAACACCATTTCAGGTTTCAAAACAATTCATTCTAGACCAAAGGCATCTCGATGGACGTCGCAAACTACCAGCACTCATGAGACTCACCTCACGTTGTCGTTAAGTCGCAACATAAAGTGAGTCCTATGAGCGTGGTTCGCGACGTCCATCTAGATGCCTTTAGTCTCGTATGAATTGTTTTGAAATCTGAAATGGTGCTTCGAGGTGACTTATCTTTGACTTTCAGGCTCTGACGAAGGCGACATGGCCGAAACGTTAGCCTAATAAAGCAATCGTAACAGCTTGGTCGCAGCTGTATGAGAATCCGAGAACATAATCACCACATGCCAAGATTCATTGAAAGTCATACATAGAAATTGCTCATATTTCTCAAGGAGTTTTCTTCAGAAAAAGAATCTTACTTGTTTCCCAGACATGGGTTGATATATGTAAATAAAAATTCTGGATTGCACAACTAACTGCCTCCACTGAGGCATTAGCTTTTGAAGAAGTATTCATTCCCGTATGCGTTTTGACGAAATTGTAATACTCTCTCATGATGGGGCGCTGCTTCGGTAAGGTAGCATAAGTGACATATTCAAAAGATTTTTATTGAGTGAATCATTAATATTGAAGTGCCTCCGATAAAATCCCAGGATGAGCTGAGAACTCGACATTCTTTTCCTGACAATTTCTGAGCCTCTGCTTTTGCTGGGATTTTCCCTTTGTAGATGCCTGACAGTGATTTTGCTTTTGCCGTAACCTACAAAGCTAAAGGGATAGTGTCTAAAATTATTCGGGTACAATTAAAATGCAGCGTTAAAACAAGTGGTGGAGTATCATCAGACCATGCACGAGGCAGAGGGAGTGTTTACAAAAAAGGAAGAACAAAAATGTTGCTCCCTCAAATAGGAACTTCGTGTTGATATTTTGAGCAGCTGTGCTCATATGTATCACAACAGGGCAGCACCTGTTCAGTTTTCAGCGACTAGGGATCTTGAACAACGTGCAGTATTTGCTCTGTGTTAATTCTTCAGCACTTCATTGTCCGGTTAACTGATAAGCTTTTTCTTTGGAATTCGTGCGGAATCGTGACATTTTTGGAATATTTTAACAACCTCTATTTTCGTTTCGGCTCTCATCCAACGTACCTATGCCATTTCAGTAAAGAACCTTCATCGTTGTTCTGGTAAACAATTCGAACAACCGGATGGACAATTGAGCATTCAAATTCCCGGTCTGTCACAAATGCTGGCGGAAGTGCGTCCACTTGGTTCTCGAGATGCTGCCGCTAGAAACTCTCTTGACTTTTCGACTTACAACGCGAACATCTCGCACTTCTACCGCATCCTTCGCTATCGATTGGTTTGCATCTATTAGCCACCAACGCTCTTATAAGATTTTTTTCAATGTCCTCTAGCGCGTGGCCACACCAGGGTGCACTTCTTACCACGCGTCTCTGCCCGACCTAAGCTCGACTGCTCATGGAGAGTGGTTTTTTAGGTTCGTTCCACATCGAAAACAGCGTCTTGGTGCTTGAACCTTTGTATCTCGTTCCTAGTGAAACTAACCGACATATTCTGTTGCGGAAGAATGTACCAATTGTTCGGAGAGGGTTTGTTTGACAGGTCACTGCTTTGTAAACTTGCTACCAAGGACTTCTCGAGCGAGAATGGCATCTCATTTGGGGTGAAAGTGGCAGATGCGTGCGTGTAGGATGTCAATTGTGTGTGTCTTTTGTGCTTCGTGGCGAGCATCACCTGCCTTTGCTTGCGAAGGTCTCTGTAAGAGGTTGGCAGTGAGGCTTTAAAAGGTGCATATTTGTTTTGAGCGAACTCATCTAAAGGTGAAAATTTTAAGCGCTTCCAACAATTAGTCTCAAGGAATAAATTGTTCGAAGCTATAACAACAAGCGATGTAGCAATAACGCTGTTCGACGACATCACCGCAAATTATTACAGAAGCGATTGTGATTACTGCCAAGTTGCTAAGCAAATCAAAGCAATATGTAGTCCGAGAATTGGACCCTAAACCGAATTTCGCCCTGATCGAAGATTACTCTTCAGGCGATCTGGTAGATAATAAACCTGCCTGAGAGGGTGAAAGTCTGCACATTGATCTGCGCGTCAACTCGTCGGCATAGTCTCTGCTTAGATGTACACGCCCTCATATGACAATGGGATATTGAACGAAGCGGAATGTGCTGCGATACTAAAAATGAAATACCCGACCTTGGATTCTCAGTGCTTGCGTCACCCTATTTTCCCAAACTCTACTACTCACGAGTTTTTTGAATGACTTTTGTGGGCTGAAATCTCCGGACGCGACACCACCAAAAACCGCTAAATGAGTTCAACGGATGGGAGATAAAATTCGGCTCCTTCAGTGACGTGTGGGACTGTTTTGCCAATTTATACTGTTTTGCGCTCTTCTTTTACTTTGATATCATAACATGCTCAGTAACCGATTACCCAATCCATTTCTCAACTAATCCTGTGGAGTTGACCACTTTACTTGTTCATTTCATCGCACTACTAGAGAACAATGAGTACTGCTTTTTGCATGGCAATGCTCCTTGCTTATTCCTGGTTGTGAGCATATTGTAACCGTGCAGAACCTAAAGCCTTAAAAAGCCTTAAAATCTCCGAATTTAGCCATTTGAAACCCTAGTTTTTGAATTGAGACCTTTATGCTACCTTTCTACCAGTTGTTTATCAGTATGTGCGAAATATCAATTATTGCTCATATGCGATTCAGGTGCTAAAACTAGGGAATGATTGTAATGGTGAATCATTGAAACTATCACCCAATCGCAGGAGTTGCCAGGCTTAAGATTTATCATTTTCTTTTGAGAGAATCATTTAGACCCTTTTTATCTATTTAAACGTGAGCCCTCACTGACACCACACTTCTAGATTTATTCAAGACTCGTTCATAGCCCAGTGCCTATTTTCTCATAGAGTTGATGCTTTGAGTAACTCCGCAATCATCGCTGCAGCCATATCATCAAGCTTCTTAACACAAAATCACCTAGACTCTTTTTCGACTTTTTATCGTTACAACAATATTGTTGAAACACTGAGATCAAACAGCCTCGAAATTTTTATCCCAGCTCATTCTCGTGCAGATACTAAGTGACCAACGTGCCCTAGCAAGCAATCTAGATCCCACCTTTCCCTAAGCATGCTTTACACCTTCTACTTTTGTAGTACAAGGTTGTACGAATAAGATTTCGCGACGTGGACAAAAGTTTCGACAAGGGTGTCTCACATATTTATTGCAGTCATGGCATTAAGTTATAATCATGTCACATATTTATCGCAGTCATGGCATTAAGTTATAATCATGTCGCATCACATATTCGGAACTTCTCTTTGTTGGTGGTTGGTTTTCCTTTCCCGTCCCCCTTCTCCAGCCTTCCTTCCCTCTGCCTTGAAGCAACCACTTCAGCACTAATGCTGGAAATGCCGAAAGCTTTCTCTACAGGTTCATATAGCAGTTTGAAGATGTTATCACAATCACTCTCATTTCAAAATATTAACATCGGAAAACCTGCGGACTCCCATGTTTTGATAGCTAATATTTTATTCCTTTAGCTGCCTAATCACTCAATGTGCACAGACAGACAGAAGATCGGCCAACATACCCACATACATACATACCAAGCGACATGCAAAGTTACCGGTTTGCATGGGTGCATTATAATACTTTACTGTCATCTGCTGGCGCCGGATACACTCTCATTGTCCAGTATTATCAGGGTGCTCTCATCGAAGACAGGTGAAAACAAAAATTGGAGACTCCCAAATCCTGCTAAATCAAGACAGCAGACCGTTCCATCTACGCTTATGACCATTCTCCCTGTTTTCTGATGATAGTTATAAGATATCGCTCCTTGCAAATCATCGGTAGATTCCGGGTCACCCTTTAGCCGGCAAAGACGGCATTCATTGTAACTCTTCTGTGAGGTGAGATTCTCACTGCTTCCTCCTTCGTTAAGCTCATAAGCCCTGATTAGACAGCGGATCCAGAATTATTCTGAATATTCGGTCTGCTCAAGCTACGTGTACCTAGGTCGGGAAATCAACATGATGAACAAGGTGTGTAGCGGTCCAGGAATTCAATCATGGCTCTCTACTCTGAGAGTAGTGTCGAGAGTGAATATCCGCGCCAGAGAGTGTTACTGAATACTCACTTCGATTCCGCAATCATTCCTGCCCCAACCTACGCCTCAGATACTTGACTGTACGCAGGCACAACGAGCATGCGCATCCAACGCGCTGTAGTATGAACGATCTCGGAGTTACCTTATACACGCAAGTGCAGAGGGAAATTTGGAGTTGCGAACAACGTCAACGGTAGACGATCAGGGGAGCCGTTTTCGCCAAGGAATCGCAGATCACGAGGGCCGGACGCGTCATGCGATTTGTGATGACCGTTGGAATAGAGTGGTCACCGCATGAAAGCCTACGGACGGCAAACGAACACTCGATCACCGGCTAGATGACCAGACTTTCCTAAGAAAACTCCGAAAGAAAAGAATTGAAGGCTCCGTATATTTCAAGCGAGTGGGGCCGACTGGCCAACCTCTCACGCGACAGAGACGAATGGAGACGGTGCTAGCGTCCCCTTGAGCAAATCGATGATTAACGGGACTACAGGTAAAATGTGAGAGTCCGCCCGTATCTGGGCACACATTTTACTTGAAGGTCATTTTGAATATTGATTTATCGATTGATGGAAATGTTAGTTTGATTGCGGAAAAAATAAAAAAAATGAACATCACTAACCAGAGCACACTCGGCATCAAAAGTGCTGACTAGGCTATTCGGAACAGCTCAATGTTATGGTTGCGGCGCTGCAATTATATGTAGTTGTTGCCACATAAACCCTCTTACTAGGAAAATATGAGCTGATCTGCAACCGAGCTGCTGTAGTTTAATTG
>KZ346114.1:43954-61973 GCA_002352805.1 Teladorsagia circumcincta | reverse complement strand
TGAACTTCCATTTTATTTCATTCTATAAAGTTTCTTCTTAATACACAGAAAGTTTTTTCTTTCAACCTGCTTAATAAAATTCTCAAAAATTTCACCGAATTCCCACGCTGCCGCAAAACGTAAAACATGCGCGGGCTCCAACGTATTTGAGGGTTCACTTCATTTTCTACCCTTAAATCGACACCTCACCACCACAACAACCAACACTCTCGGCCCACTGCCATTCTTGCTTAGCTCTCATGGAGGGCATTCGACCACCACTGTAAACCCTTCTATCAAGGCGACTAGAACCTTCTAGCGAAGAACACTTGAAAATATCGCTACGGTAACAAGTTTTGTTGCCAGTTTTTGTTTCGATGTTGTCATAAGAATGACACGTCGACAAGCGGCTCTAGGTATCTGGCGAAGTGAGAGGGATTGTCCCGATCAACACCGGGACGGTCAGAAATGGAGGAACCACCGAAAGACAAGTTCTTGTTCTGTGGCGATTGCGGACGTTGATGAAATAAACTGCAACTGTTTCTATCAACAAATATCACCGTATCAAGAACTTGATGAGCGGACACCTATCCCCCATATTTCTTCACGGTTTCACTACAGTGTATTATGCAACATCTATTATCTATTTGTCTCTCATCTATTTATTATCTATCTATTATCACCTATTATGTTCACCTAGCACTTGACATCTATTCACCTAATCTAAGTTCTAGTGATTACCACGCTTTCCAGAGTTTGAAGGTTCGAAAAAGGAAAAATCAACAACTCTAGGAAGAACCAGCTCACGAAGGTCCTGACCTCTTTCCTTTTGAGAAAAGGGTAGGAGTACTCTTCCTATAATTGAGAAAAATCGTAGCGCCACTATTGACCCTCGCTTTTACTGTTATAATTTTTTGTTGAATAAAGTGGCTGAATTTTCCCAAAACTTTTGATTCTAATAACATCGATCGCAAGGGAAAGCCGCAGCGTCATCAGCATCACACACCGAGCGAGAAACGGTCTTCGGTAACTCACAATAAGGTCAGGGTCACCTGTATCGTTTCGCAAGACTGCAGCGTGTTATAACTGGTTGACCTTCCAGAAAAGTTGCTGACTATGAAGACGGCTATACACGTACACTCCAGCAAGCCATAAAAATTCCGCGTAGGTAAGCAGTTGAGGTCGCGGATACGCATAGAGGATTGGGGAGAATCACCTACGAACTAGCCTATCGCATTACTTCAAATCCTGAACGCTTGGTCCAAGGAGTCTGTTGAACTTATTCCAATCACTTCGTGGTCATACCCATGCACTGTTTCCCTTCCGAAGATTGGTACAAATTTCTTGCTAGGAGTTCCTTTTGACTGGAGACCGCGCTACCACTACACCTTGGCCAGTAGAACAACTGAATTTCGAGATCACTTCGCCTTGAAACTATGAATTGTCCGTTACAAAGTAGCCATACATTACAGTACCTTTGCTAACAATTACTACGCAATACAACCAGGGCAGCTGGAGACACACTGAACATCCCCCAACGACATCTCCCTTGAACATCCAATTCCAAAGCAGGGAGTATAAGAGGTAGCGTAAGCTACGCTCACATACATATTCGAGCAACCATTACGTTCGCCAAAGTGGATTATCATCATAATATGTATTCCAAAAAATATTTTGAACTTTTCAACCAGTCAGCATAGCATATCCTCACAATCATTCCACTCAATATAAGTATTTCTCATTATCTTAGATATGGTAACTAAAATGTAAACTAGCCCTGAAAACTGTCGTAATCTGTTTTGGTACAGCTCGAACCATTTTCATAATCTACGAGCCACTAAGAATTCTGGGTGTCCCCAAGAGGCCCACCTCGCGGCGAAGGAAGAAACGCAGAAGCAGCAAAGGCGAGTCGAGCGCGACGTTATGGTGCACTCTATTCAACCTGCCGCCTAACCGCTACAGTATGCGCCGACTCGTCCTTTGCCGCGTCTGCATCTTCCTTTGCCGCGCGATGGGCCTCTTGGAGGACACCCAAAAACTCTGCATCTTATGCCGACAGATATCGATTTTGAGCGCGAGTACGGCGGATGCATTGCGCGAGTATGGATGCAGCCAAGAAAGAATCACTGCTACTCCAGGTGAACTGCGACAAACTGTTTCCAGTGATTTTTCAAGCGCCAATAACCTGCCTTTTAGATCAGGTTTTTAAGGTAAGTGCCAAGAACTATATGCTATAAAGAGCATAACTGAAGTGTAGCAATGTGTCGCTCAGACAAACCAGTATCACTTCCTCTGTACATCTCGAAACAACGGTAAAAAGTAAACGTACATAGTAACACACTGTAGCAGTGCCACCGCTAATCATTTTCGGATCAACGGGTTCCGTGAGCAAATCAATAACTCATTTTATGTTTACTGTGCAGAACTCGAATAAACAATAGGCAAACGGTAAGTACTCGGCGCGCTGTTCAGCGGACAGTGATCTGAACAGAAGATCCAAGTAAACAAACGCCTACCCTCTTTTCGCTCCTTGAGAGCTTCACGTGAAACGGTGGCGACCGCGTATATGACCACAGCTATGGCGGCGACCAACGAGGCATTCACTCCTATCCGCACAATGGCGTTCACTAGGAAGGCTATCAACGCGTACAGGCCGCCATACACAGTACCAGTTCTACTCGTCGTTTCCGTCATTTTGGTTGATCAGCAGTTAACACTCAACGTCTAGAACCAAAAATCACGGCGTGGCGCAAACAATGTCAATGACGAGTGAGCGATTTTGAATGCGTAGAATAGAAATAAGATGGCTGCTGTTTGCAATTCAATTTCTATGGAGCGATATTGATTAGGAAAAGAAAACATGGTGACGTACAAGAAAAGTTAATATGACTGTGAAACACATGGAGGAGCTGACAATTCGACGCCACGAGCCGGGTGTAGCAAGGCCCAATTCGGGCAAGGGTCCTTAAAACTCTTCATATCTAGGCGCTCCCCTATTCTTGACTATGGGAACATCTACCAGAGTAGAGACGCAAACTTTCAGGGACCCTTGCCCGGGTTGGGCCTTGTTGCACCCGGCCCCAGGTATTGTAGAAAGTAGCTTTTGGAAGGTTGACATCTAGTCAAGGCTATTGTCTCCTGTTCAAAGCTCTAGGAAAAGCTAGAAAGAGGTGATGTGAAGAAGCAGCATTATTTATCAGCAGAACACCTATTGGAAAGCTGTAAACATGGGACGATCAGTGAGCGATTCCAAGGGCCGAAGATTATCAAAACAACGTCTTAAAGATCTATGGACCTTCGCACCTGTCAATGATAGCTCCGACGCCTGGATTGAACAGGATCAAGCATAGAACAATCGGTGTCAATCAATTCATTTGGAACGCGCCACGCATTCTACTTCTTCCCAGTGTCGTGGTGGCATTTCGGTTACATTTCGTTTGCAACGGCTTACGAGGGACAGCATAGTGTATACACAGGGCAGTATTTTTGACCCCTCATCTGTTTGATACCAATCAATCACCCCGAAGGGATGCAAGGCACGCTTAGCCTCTTCAAGATTTGACCTCCAAATCTTGCGCGTGGTCGCGGAGCATGTTTTCTCCTCTTCACATCAGGTCACCTCTGATGCTAGACCTTAGGCTAACCATAAGCCTAAGCATAAGCTAGTGCGTAATGATAAGCCTAAGGCCGATGTCAGACTTTGCTCGCGCGGTTCACTAGCGAACCGCTAATAGCGAATCGCGCGATTCGCAAAGTCTGACATCGGCCTAAGCCTCAGCTCGAACCAGCCTAACCTTAAGCTTCAACCATCGCGCAGCTCTGGTGACCTGACCTAGGCGCACCACCTCCGCCCATCCAATTGTGCCATGATACTCAACTTATTACAGAAGGCCTTGCTTTCTAATGTAGCACGTGCTGTACGCTGCCAGTTTGCCTGGTTACGACGTCGCTTGAATCGCCAACAGAGAAACAGTTGAAAGTATTGGAACAAATTCTGGATGGCCTGGAATATGATACCATGGCATCTTCGTGGTTTCCCTAGATAATCAGGTAAAAGTAGAGCGTCACGACGGGTCGGTCAGGGAAAAAAAAACTGAAGAAGGGGTGCGGTTCGCTACGACAGAACGCGACTTTTCCGCTTTTCGCGCGCAAAACTTTTTCTGCTGCGCCAACCCCAGGATCACTACTGCTCAGTGAACCCCGTGTTTCGGTACCGAGAAGCCTCGCGCGCAAAAAGCGGAAAAATTGCTTTCTGTTCTAGCAAACCACACTCCTGAAGCAGCACCGATCTATCTCTGACGTTGCGCCATGACCAGTAGCTGCTCCGACAATTCCGCTTACACTAAGAGGTTTGAGCGCCTATCTTCCCCACATAGGAAGTTGCAAAGTCAAGCTGGTTCCATGCAAAGCTCTCTCTTATTTACGGATTCAAAGAGGCCTGCACGTCGAGGGAGTAACTTGTTCAAGTTCAGTCCTATCATAAATTATTTTTGGAAAACCTCATACTTCATGATGAATAACAAGATTTCTGTGAAGAGCCCAAACATTGCCATTCGGTCTGGCCTTTTCGGCATACTCAATCCCATTCGAGTGCCAGTCGAAAATATCGTGGAATGAAAGCGCGCTTGGGCTGACCGCGGGGTCATTCCCAATCAAATGCAACATACGAAGGATTAATCTTCGACCATTACTCATTAACAGCCGTGGATAATCGCAATGGCAACCGTGCAGAAAATTAATAGGAATTCTAATTTAGAGAAACACAAAGGAGAATGTACTGGGCCTCCGGAAATGACATTCCTTTCACAAAAACTGACTCTATTCAAGCGAGAAAAGATATCATAGGCGTGGTATTCCGGACGAAACATTTTCCGCAAGTTGTCTCGCAATGACGGTATTTCTTCGAGGGCGAAGTTTACGATAAGAAGGCAGTACAGTAAAATATACAAATTGGAATTAAGACGGAGGTGGTCAGTGACCGACTTCCGCAATGATGCGACTCCCATCAGGTCTGCTCGCTTCAACGCTAGCACTCTCTGTGTTAGTGGATAGAGGCCTATGGAGCGGTTGCTCAGTCGGTGGGCGTGCCGCGTCGACAGCAGCGCGGGGACGGTCATACTAACCTTCGGGGACACACCATGCGCTGTGACAACCCGCATCATTTCGCATAATTTGGAAGGAGAGGGGGAAAGGTTCGCCTTCTTTCCACCAGGTGAGTTCTACTTCTTCGACCTCCGAGCATTTCGTGGACTCCCCATTCAGAGGGATATCTTTACATGACCAAGAATCTCGTACATGGTTTCAAAATTCAGAGATAAAGGATTCATAACAGTTGAAGACCTTTCCTGAATGACTGATATCCTTCGGATAAGCTCCTCTTGTAATCTATATGTTCAAGTCAACACAGTTGTTGGATGTTGAATGTGAGCTAATTTCGATCAATGTTGGATGTATGGATAGTAAAAAAGGAGTAAAGGGGTGTCTAAGTGTGAAATCGTAGATGATAATTGACTCAACAGTAAAGGTAAAATGAAAAGAAACAACTAAGAACACCCTGAATAAGACCCTTCGTCTTTACGACGGAGAACCTGGTAGACAAACAGTCTGTAAGATATGGGAATGCGATGGGATAGGGAGCGGTCCATTGATCTAATCGCAATAAAATGTGCCTTTAGGTGATGTATAGATGAAGAACATTGGCAATATGCTATATGGAGAAACCTGACAATGAAACAATGGAAAGCCAGACGGACCCTCTAAGGATGCGCCCTGATACACAACTGGCCGAAAAAGTTATGCCTAAGCGATCCAGCATGGCCGTCCTCGCGCTGCCAGCGCCGCGGCACGCTCAGCCTCTCACCGACCAAGTCTCTAGCCGTTTAGCAGAAAGAGCGTTAGCGTTGAAGAGGGCAGCGTTGGCGAGAGTCGCATCAATGCGGAAATCAACGGGCAGAGAAAGGGTCCCATTTCTTGGACTCTGGGCAGCTTCTTACGGTTTTTCCTTCTCTCCTGCACCACTGATCACTTCTATCTCGATTTCCGATGAGCTGCCTTTTCACTGTAAGCTCCGCCTTTAAGGCTAGGCATTCGTGTTGGATCTTCAGGTGGAGCGGAGCGTTAAGTCGGCACATGATTGGCGTAACGCTTGTATCCACCAATGAGACACTGCGTGCAAAGACCACCGACCACTGCTAGCAGCTACATGTGAGTAGAAAGAAATGCAACTCCTAGAGCAACGGGGTAGGGTCGACTGACTACTTGAACTCTGTCCTTCGAACCATCTCAGTTTGGTGCTTCTGCCTGCGCTCTCTCGCCCATTCCTTCCCTTTTCGAGGCTTAGTCCCATGGCTTCACCCCTTCTCTAATCGTCTGTGCTCTTCGCCATTCGTGGCAGGACCATAAACGAAAATTCAAGAAGTGCGTAAACAGGGTAGTGACAGCGGGAACGGACGAATTGATGATGAAAATGTTGACTTCTAGAATAACCAAACGACAGAATAAAAGATAAAGCAACCAAGTACACAATGTACAGGGTTTGGGGTCAAAATGAGGGATTCAAGCGACTGGCAGGTATAGATTTGCATCCATAAGAAAGCATTCGAGGAAGAGAACAAAACACTCGACAGAACATGTACCGCTGCTATCTTAGCGAATGGTAGCACCGAAGTGGAATCGTACATCAGTAAACAGTACTGCAGAAATGTCAAGGACTGGTTTGTTCGCAAATAACAAGTGGCAAAAACGCCTTGCGTTGATAAAATGATGAAAGGCCCGACGCCGACAGACACGTTCGCGAGTCGATAACTGAGTCACAAACGCTAACGCTCTATGGATCGAAAGGGGAAGAAGAGGGAGTGGAGAGCAATTTCGAAACCAGCATTTCTCATCGTATGAATAATTCCGCACATTTCGCTCAAAACAAACTTCATTGCGATTGGCCCACAGATACGATTGAAATTGAAATCTATGGCATTCATGAGGTGACGCCTCTGGCTCGAAAAAAAAGGAATTTTTAGAACTAGCCAGGTAAGAACTTCCGAACAGGCGAGGGAACTGCCAGAAAATGGAATTCCGCTCTAGAAGAGCGAAAAAAGTATGGTAAATAAATCAATTTGTTGGAAAGATCCATGGCGACAGAACAGAACGAGTTTTCCTACTCAAACACTGCTCAGTACTGCACCCTGAGATGTGCGGATAGATAAAATTGATCATCCCAGAAAAGGACTTTGGACCATCTGTGTTGCCTTCGTTCCTTGTAAACGTTCTATGCACTGTCAGCTATGAAAATGTACTATAGTACTTATTCATACCCCCTGCAGATCCAGTTCTATTTATGATACCCACACCCTTCCGCCAAATAACTCTGGCCAGGAAGAGGACTACAGTGAGAGTAAGGCTACTCCCACCCCTTTTCCACATGTAACGTGTTCTAAACTCGTACTGGATATTCGTAGCTACCAAAGTTTCATTCATTGGTATTAGAGGCACATTCCAGGATTACACACTCTTATGTGCTCCACCCTCGCCTCGAGTGTAGTAGACAGGTGAACTGGCGTTGATGTCGCACCTCTTTTGCGACCCGAAAGTGCGCGATAAAGGCGCTGGAAGTTCGCTCGACATGCAATCCACGCCTTCATCTGCACGCCCCGCCTTCCGCTGTAGCGCGGGCGCAGTTGCTACAGCGATCGCATTGCGGCTTAATGTCAGGGAGACTGGAGCGACTGAAGTTAGGTTCGTGAAACTCGTCCAACACGCCGCTTCTCTATAGCAAGGCTGAACTAGAGGAGGTAGTAATTTGAGACCTAATCGGAGGTTCTTCTGCTCCCTTTTCTTTTCCAGGCCACATCCACCTCCTACTTCATTTCTGAACATTCTTATACGATCACTGTTTTGTGGCTTGCCTTTCAGCGTTCATACGTTTTCCGTGCCAATGTTTTCATGTTTCCGGTGGACTCCCAAACACTAATCAGCCGATCTCGGAAAAATGGAGAGCCTGGATTGTCCGTGCGCGATTCGACCCGAGATTTTGCACATCGTTCAGCTCTTCAGGCTTGAGGCGGAATTTCGCAAATAGCAACCCATTAGAAATCAGGGGGGTGGTCAGTGATGCACGGATGAAGAAAAACAAGGCAAGCGGCCAACAATTCGTGAATGAAACCATTCGTCAACGCTAACGCTCTCCGCTAACGTTTGGCCAGGGGTTACCAACTGATGTCGAGCAGCGGCGCGGGTAAGGCCCGTTCAGGCCGCTGTGCATACCCTTCGTTGCGAAACGCTCGTCATCACCCATCCTCGAAGAGCCCGCCGATTTTCGTCTCGGTATGTTGCCCCTTCCTTGACCTTCGACCTTATGAGGAATATTTCTGTACCTGAGGCCGATCAACGAATAAACTGGTACCATATTGCAGGTGGCAACGAGTTCGCGACCCCGTGAAGCGCCTGAATAATTGAGGCTAAACTTGTCAGCTAGCCCGCAGACAACAACCTAGCATACATACGTAACAAGGTTATGCGCATCGGGTATTCAGCATTTGCGAGTGAACGAGTAGAAATCCTGGGACAACAGGAGAGAAAGAGCAAGGAGGAAGCCGAATAGAAGCGTAATCAAGAAAATGCAAGCATACGGCTGCTGAAAAAGAATGTTTAATAGTGCGCCTAAAGTGCCTACGAGATTCTTGAATAATCGATTAAAGTCCCAAGGGTTAAGGCTTGATTCGAGCGAAATCAATTCAATGCAATGTGAAGAAAATGAGAGCTGAGTGAATCGAACACTAGGCTGTGCCAATCCAAACGTGTAGCCGATGCAAGTACCACTCCGGCAAATTGCAAAGGAATTCGCTAGAGTAGAATCCATCTCACTCAACGGAACAATTCCTCTGAGGATCTAGTCGCAACCTGTGCCTTTAAGTTTAACACAGGAAGACTAACAACCGGACGTTTAACACAGACTACAGGAACTGCGATCGGCTGAAAACGACTGTAGCCTGCACGGTTGAGATCGTCATCGCGGTGAAATGGTCTCATTTATGATTCTAACTACATGTTTTTCAGACTTAGAGAACTTAAAGGCACACTCCAAGATTGAAAAATGGAGTAATGGGAATCGAAAATGAAAGAAGCAGGTGCTAGTTCATACATCACTGAAGAAATAGGAAAACGAAAAAATTAAAAAGTCTCTGAGCATGGTCTCTTTTTTCAGTCCATTTTGAGCATAGCACCAGCTCACGAAGAAGAAACAGTGGGGAAAGAGACGAGAGAGCATACGTCAAAAGACAAAAGAGTATACTGACCAGGGAGTCACAGATCCGGCCGATCACGTTAGCTTCATGCCACGGGAACAATAAAGCGTTTTATTATGCAGGTATTGAAACTTCGAGCAGCGGAATCGGCACAAGCGGTGCGCTTTGGAACCAGTCTGTATTCTTAGGCACAATTTAATTCCTTCTATTAGCAGTGAAATGTGTCCTTAAACGATGGCCTTTCTGCTATTCTCAGGCAACATTCCATTCCTTCTAATGAAAGGCAGTCAAATGTGTCTTGATGGCTTTTTCTCAACTTATCACCAATACCTCCTAACTATTCGGGGCAATTTTGAAAAAGGGCCTGCACATCTATGAGTACGTGAACACTCGAGGAGAGCTGGAGGAAATATCCGAGCCTGCGCTTTACCAATGATGCAGCCGAAAAGCAGACGAACGCTGGTACCGCAACGCGACCGCGGACGCTAGCGAGTCGCTCGATTCGCAAACTCTGACATCAAGCTAAAGGTGAGGGGGCTTGTGACTGTCGTTCGTGCCCCTAGATCCTCATGTTGACATAGGAAGGGAGCCAACAGTGGGTACGGAAGCGAAAGGGAAACGGTTTGCGCACTCAGAGTTTCCTTATCCTGCGAAAATTGGGATTACTTTAGGCGGCACGAACTTTGCACCAAATGCCCCTCGTCTTGCGATAGCGCCCAGAGGAATTGAACGACAGTAATCCGAAATTCCACTCAAGAACCATCAGCTAAAGAGAGGAGAATGAGTAGCAGGAAACAATCGAGAAACGCTCAAAAATCACATGCGCTGCGCATGACTCAATTGATGGTTGGCACGCAGCCAGTTAATGGGTGTGGCTGCCTCCAACAAACAGGATTCCGGCTGGGTAAGGTTACAATCTTGACAACACACAAAAGGTAGCAAATGTGGAAGTTGGACGGGAAGGCCAGTATCGACTGGTGAGCACCGGCCACCCCTATCGATCAGCCGAGAGGGTCAAAAGAAGAGGTCAATGTAAACGGCGGTCCTCGAAAATAACGAAGAAACCCACAAAAAATCGATCTAATCAGGGATATAAATCTAGCTGCAGAATCCCAAGTAAAACCTCCAAAGGCCACCCCCGCAGCTACAGAATTCATGTCTGCCAGTTTTTAAGTACAGTGGTTAACACTTTGCGTTCCGTATTATCATGCAGAGCACTATTAGAAGGAGGGGTCAAGGTACAAAAGAGATGTTTTGAACTTGTAGCCTTACTGTTTTAATATGGTCGCGTTTCTAGGTGGCAATCCTATTTATATGTTCTGTTCACCCTTGCATTGTTCTAGAGATCTAATCACATTAACATAACCACCGACGCCTTTTTGTGAGTTTCTCTTCACCTGACCAGTGCAGTTTGAATAATTCTTGCGGGGCAGCCAAGCGAGCTAAAATAAGGCCCCAGCAGCCACCAAATTCCAGCTATTCACTCTACTAGTGGTATAATTTCCTGAAGTACCCCGTAGCTGCAACTATGTAGATCAAGGAGCCGCGCTCTGTTTTCCGTTTGATCTCCATTTTTTAGAATTACTTTCCGGATATCAACGACATTGATGTGGCTTCAGTCGACACATCATAAGGGAGACTGTCAGTCAGAAAAAAAGCAAAAGGAGCCATTGTGAGCCTTGCAATTGGGGGACTCCTTTTTTTGTGGGATTGGTCGCGGTACAACAGAGAGACACAGCGCGGCGAGGAGATGATATACGCGAGAGAGAATGTGGTAGGAGAGGACGAAGACATCTTGTGTGCTGACTGAAAACGGCAGCAGTAAAAGCGGTCAAGGCATAACCCCAGCTTCCTTGTCGCTCACTTTCGAGTGGCGAATGCCACAAATTCTGTGCTTAGGCACAATGCTACTTCACTCACCAAAACTGCTTTAAGAATAACTAGTGACCTATGCCTTTAAGTGAAAGTGCAAAAATAACTAGCAAAGGTATCACAATTTATTCTACTACGAAGATAGGGCGCAGGTGTAGTTAGAGAGCTATCGTGGCACAAAACAATCATTCCGACAACACCAATCGCATTTTTTTGCTTCTAGGAGGCTCAAGCTGATGGATGCTTTGCTTCGAAAAAAGAACTGACTGTGGAAATGGAGACATTCCTCATGGTCCCAAATGCCTTGGGCATTTGTCTACTAAGCTGTCAGCCGCACCTAAACTACACCTGAGCCGCAACCCTTACGGAAGTGGGAAATGCCATACTGAGCTAAGAAAACTGGCACTTTTTTACCCAACTGTAGCCATTTGATACTACCAGTGAAAACTGAGAAGAATTTTGTAAGGATGAGCAGTGAGGGAAAAAACGAAAAAGGAACAATCACGGACGATGAGAAGGCTGAAATGGGCTAGTGGAAAGGAAATGACAGAACTTAACGCAATACAAAACCACCGCGTTTAGCTGTTGTGCAAAAGTGGAAAATGGAAGCGCCCACAAAGTGCTGAACAGAGCGATTCCTTCACATGAGTCATACTTTATGCATCTTACTTGAGTTACAGGTTCAAAGGGAAGCAACCAAAGAACCGGACAAAAGAATGATGCACAAGTTGATGATTCGTTGACTTTTTCTAGATCGACAATGCAACACGGTTAACTGCACGGTATAGCACAGAATTTCAATTCTACACAGTTGATACCCAGAAGGATAGCATGAAATGCAAGTGATTTCGAATTGAAAGCGCCGTTTGTTAAGAAAGATGTCAACAACCTGTTGACTACTGCGCCACTTGCGCTCGGCAATGATTTACTGCCGTAAAATGTAAAAATTGGGAAAACAAAACGGTGCCTTGCTTTGCAAATCTATACCTATGCTCTATGTCAGGGTGATGCCATCACTTGGGCTACACCACACAAATGAAGTGAACGGGCACTTAGCTAATGAGAAGTGTGGCAAGGTTATTTCGAGGATCAGCGAGAGGCTGAGGGGGCATTTGGAAGAGGCCATGGCTGTTGACGGCAACCAGCGGCTATAATAGCACAACGACGACCACCCCGGAGGCAATATGCTAATGAGGGACGAGACAAGGGTGATCGAAAGGAGCAATAGAGAAGGAAACTGCCAGCACGTGACCTGGCGAGCTTCAATGCATGAAAAAGCAGGTAAGCGACAAGGGTAGAGGAACATGGAGCCGCGCTACGCAACCCGAACGAGCTACGCTTGACGAGTTGTGTGCGTGTACTTATATCAGATGGCGCATGGTCACAAAGCATCGATTTTTTGCCCGAATGGAAACATATTCCAGCGTGGCCCCTCCTCTTACGCCTCTTTCTTCACGGCTATTTCTGCTCCTCTTTCTGGACCGCCCGCTACTGGCCGCGCAGTGGATGATTGCCACCCGAGAACATGTGACCCCCGAAGGCTATTCATAGACGAAGAGTGAAGCTCGTCTGTTGGCAGTCAGCCAGCTATCGACCCTTTTTGGGTGGCAGCTAACGGCAATACGCAAATTATAGGCAGGCTGGCAGCGTGTAGTCGATAGCTCGTTGGACACAACTCCACTACACACAATAACATACTGCTAGCGTCAAAGCGGAGCCCTGCCCGGGCATACCTGGCCACCACACTTTCCTCCCCTTTGAATTGCACGCAGTATGCCACCTTATTCAAATGATATGGCTGGTACGGGGATTTTTCCTTAAAAAACAACTGATTGCTAAAAATAGCATCAATTAAGCTCTATCTCGGGAAACGAGAAAACGTCGAGTGCAGACTTCACACCACAAGTGATGACGACCAAGAAAAACGTGGCTTTTTTTTTCCCTTACCGTCGCCACTTGTGGTGTGCGTTCTGCACTCGACGCCTTTCTGTTCTCCGAATCAATGGGTAAAATCGCTAGAAGAACGTCCCGCATAACGTCTACATTTCCTTGAACATAACTCGTGATACGTTCATTCCACTGCAAGATGGAGGTAAAAGCTAATGGTGGGTCTGTGAAAAAACCAGCAGCTGTCAGAAATTCGGAAACGGCACCCCCTTTCCCCATTGATTTCAAAGTTGGAACTTAACCACGGCTGTTGGCGCAAGGTGGCCGATGCAACAATTTGCCATTTGTGGTCGACCAGCAGTAGTTATTCCATATTAAACTTATAATAATATTTCTTCCCGAGAAGAAGTGCGATTTTTGAAAATGCTGAAGAAATCCGCAGGTGGAAACGACTAAGAAAAAATTGGGGGGGGGGGGATTAGGCGCCAAGGCGAAGCAGAGCAACGACTCTGTTCTCTTTGATGAACGAAGGATGCAAATCGAATAAAGCTTAAAAAGACCCTACATGTCTTTGCCTTCTTGAATCAAGCCCTCCTGACAGAGAATTCACAGCGCTTTTACCGAGACTAGCCATTCCATCTGAAGGAAAAAGTTCTCCCATGAGTTAAGCTCGATTACTTCGACGGATGAAGAAAAGTGATATAAGGAGCAAGAATGACCCGCTGACAAGACCGCATCTGCATTTGCCGCCTTCACAGCCAAATAGTAATGCAAAAATAGCATCGCGAACAAGGTAACAGGTACTGACGCTGTCATCCTCGTCCGGCCCACCTCTCCCCTAGGTGGGCAGCTCAGCATTTGCAGCCCATGATGCGCCTGAAGGCGAGCTCTAGTGTGAAATTGGTGGGTGAGAGCTCAGTAAAGGTGGAGGTACAGAGTGGACTGAAAAAGAGAAAGAAGGCAAGAGAAACCATCGCAAACACTATAACGAGAGCCTAAACTTTCTGAGAGGTCAGTGGTGAAACAGAGACCAGAGCGAGCAGAGAAGACAGAAACGTGAGGGAGCATGCCTTGCGAGAGAGCACAGAGAGGCGGCTTCTGCGACCGTTTCCAACTGCCGCCACCGGCTACTATCAGAGTACTGGCAAAGCCTTAGTGTCCTTGCCTGGCACTTCGGACACATGTGAACAGCGTATCGCCTATGGTAGCTGCCGCAAAGGATTACCCAGTGGTTTATGCCGGACCTTACCGTTGACGGCAGCTCCAAGGCCTCCGATTGCTTAGGCGATTAAATTGATTTTTAGTCGGGAAATAGCGCAAAAGTCGATGAAGAACGCTGAGGATTCAAGAAGGAAAGAAGACGTTCCTTGAACGCTTCATTAAATATTAAAATTCCAGAAAGCTGTAAAGAGGGTCCGTGGGAAAACTCTATTTTCCACTCTCTCCACTTGAACCCATTAGGAGCAGACAAAAGAGACGAAAATGATAGTTCAAGCTGTTGTGGACCCTGGATGGCGGCGAACGTAGCAGTAAAACAGTAAAACGGGGCTGTTGACCGAAAGAACGCTTGATAAGATATTTCGCTGACTCTGCGCTGGCGACGGCAGTGTGAAGAATGGCAAACAACACAACAGTATGACATTTATGGTCAAAGTCCATTCACTATCGATTCAGTACAATGCCAATTTTCTGGACCGAGGGCGATAGATTACATAAAGGACATGATACTAAGCGACACCTAGCAACACAATGTAGAAAACGCCCTAATGAGGGACAAGGATCTCGTCAGTACATATTCGATCTTCCGGATGGTGAGTGCGGCCTTATTGCCGGCTGTGTGGGACTTCAGACTGCCATCTTAGTTGGTATCTGTTCTACTTTAAGACTACCTCACTGCTGTTTCCTTTTTGGCTTTGACCCATTTTCTCCCTTTCATTATTCATTTTTTTGTAACATGGACTGATTATTTTACAAGTGCTGTCCTCCACTATGTGCGCCTCCTCCCTCTGTGTACTAAATAAATAAATAAGTAAACATCAGAAAAAGAGTGCACTCTAACTAGCCCTAGGCAATATCATGGATACAGGCACTCTTTGGATAGTTACTGGGAAAAAAACAACTCATGAATGAGGGATCAACTCAGCAACACAATAGGGTTTAGGAGACAAAGTGTTAAAGAAAGCGATTACGGAAAGGAATCCTAGCATCGGGGAAGATCCAGCGCCACACAGAGCATTTACTTGGCCGCCAAGGAAGCGATATGTGGCGCTTACACGGGGAAAGGTGCTCTGGCTGCTGAGCAGGACCTCCGAAGCACTCCGCCCCCAGAAGCGTTACGCCCACCGGTAACTCAGTGGCTTGGGCGAGCTGTGTTATCGCTGCGGCGCGGTTGGAGTATCATACTTGGTGTTTGTAATCTGATGTATCGTACGAAAAAATGGAATTTCCCGTTTCCATAAGTTATCAGCTAACTCACTTTTATGCGATCTTCTTTCAATTGTTGACATAATTAGCATTATGAATTTTCATTAATTGTTTTTTCGTAGAACTAACCAGAAATTTTATATGTTGAGCTGAACCATCGCGGACGTAGTCTTTTATTGATTGTATTTTTGCCGTTATCACTTCCGTGGTGAATATCATGCATGTTTTTCTGTTTAGTTTTATTTTATCGGCACTTCACTTTTGTTTCGAAGATCGCCTTCCGTTGGAAGGAGATTCTGGAGGCAAAAGTGAAGTGACGACAAACAAAACTCATTTATGATCAGCTGAGCTTGATTTGGCATGGTGCCACCATGCGTTGCGTAATTTCGTCCACGCGTTCGCGGTCTTAGCCGCTGTCCGTCTGCGGGCCGCATAGAACGGTCACAAAAGGGGGTCCCGTTTCTCGTTTCCTTGACGGGTTCTTTTGCTTTTTTCGCCACTTTTCTACCACTGATGACCCCCACGTCCCCTTTAACACCCAGTTCGCCCTAGCGTAATCGCTGCCTTTAAGGATGCGGCGCCTACCTAGTATGCGCCATGAATTCGCTTCATTTAAATTCAGGCAAATCGTAAGCAATCTTCAAGCCGGTATTTGGCCTATAGACTAAGGTTGTCATTAGAAAGGATTCATGCTTCCAGAAGATGTGCGCCTTCATACAAATTGCACCACCTATCAGTAACGATGGAGGAAACATGTTTAAGTGGAAGGAAATCCTGCTGCCTTGGCCACTGCGCCACTTCTACACTTCGAATCAGCGCTAGTACGTCGGTCAATATGCAATTAAAAGTCTACATGTAGCGCTGAAGAAGAGCCGGAGAAAGAAAAAAAAATTCGCTGGAATAATAGCAACAGCAAACTGTACAGGAAAGGCTCCGAGATCGCCATGGCCATTCATGAAGTGATGTATACGTAGATGTATCATTGAACGCTGAAAATCGAATCTCAAATCTACCTCCCAAATCTGCTAAGCGATTTTTTGAACTAGTTATGAAGCAAGACAGCGCAATGGCAGTGTCGGGACTTGCAAAGAGATTGGTTCCTTATCGTAGTTACTGTTCTGCATCCTTCAGAAATTCACTTAAATAGGCTATTCAAAGCCGTCTAACTTTATTTCTACACAATGGAACAGTAAGCACGATATGGGACCGATCCTACGACGTTTTGCCTGTTAGTCCCGACCACTATCGCTGCGCTGTTTTACTTCATAACTCTGCTGGGAGAATCGTTTAAAAGATTTTGAAGGTGGAGTTGAGATCAGCGTTTAAGGGCACATCTAGGCTTGTACATATCTTCTTGAATGGCCATGGCGACCTGAGAGCCTTTCCCTGTGAGTAAACTGGCATCTTATACCAGCAACAATCTCGTAGGCATCCTAGAGGAACACTAAGGACAGGAAGAAGAAAGCCGTTGTGCTAGATTTTGCAAAGCCGGGCACAATGAATCTACCTGACCAAAAATGAGAAAAACCCGATGAAGCTTTTCTTCAAGCTTGTTTAGATGAACTTCTGATTTCACCCCAGGGATTTGAAATTATGTTACGACGCTTAAAAGGGCAAGAACATTGTCTACCCAGGGAAATAGCTCTCATAAGTTTGAAGTGCTTGCCTTCGCAACGTGAAGTGTCATGTAAATGAAAAATTGATGGCATTTGACATAGAAATTAGTCCCGCGGGAGCAATTCTATACGATAGCGGGCAATGAATGGAGAGAGAAAAAAGTGGTGCTCAAACTAGTACTTCCCATTTACACGAAAGTATTTATACAAAATTCTGAGAGCTGGAAGTTTTACTACCTTTTCCGTTTTGAACTTTGTCCTCGAAGTGGTGTTGTAATTTTACTGCTTAGTTAAAGCAGGGAAGAAACTAATTCAATCTTCTTATTCCAGAAAATAAGGCATAAGTCCATCTCAATCCTAAGTATTTGCGCTGTAAGAAAACAGAAAGTCCTCAGTCCTTTTCCTGTGCAGGTTATTCAAAACCTCAGATGACCTCACTTCGGAATCTCTACAACAGAAACACTGTTTTTCTTACCAGCATTCTCAAAGCAGACGCACTGTAAATATATTTGCAGAAACCTCCATGGGAAATTCCCATCGATTTTACCAAGAAATCCATAAGAGCCAAAAATTTCACTCCCTAGCGATGGCTCCGAATTCTACCACGAATTCTGCCTCACACCACCCTCACAAGTATTTACTGCCTCTGAAGATCCTGACATCCCCACAAAAGCAACTTTAACTCACTGTGAGGATCAACACTCTTGAAGTCGAACCATGGTTCAGCACTGTACGAGCTGCCGTGTTTAAGAATCGAATGCAGGCCTTCGTGCTGAGCTAAAGTAAGCTTTTTTATTGGACTCCATAGTGCAAGTAAGGTTTTTCAGCACGTTAGATTGGTTCCACTGAAATCCACGGTGTCAATGGAGCGCGCTGCTGAGCACTGGGCGCGCGATCGAAGCAGATCGCTGCTACAAGCGCCCTTTAAACGGCAGCTATATGATGTTTAAAGCAACAGTGTCATGACGAATTTGAGGATTGAAGCGGTCGGTAGCGAAGTTG
>KZ346114.1:15991-27314 GCA_002352805.1 Teladorsagia circumcincta | reverse complement strand
GTAAAATAGGTATTATGAGGCAGCAAATTCACAAATTTTGCCCAATTCCACTACCTTCATAATTTCACCGAATCTTCAAAAACTCCGTCCAAACGCAACCCTCTTTCAACCTCCAATCCTCCACCAATCTCTGCGTTCCCACTGCGATAACCTCGCCTCAAAACGCGACCTCCTCGTTCAAGTAGTGCGAACCGACGGTTGACCCTGCTTTCAGGCCGAGAAATCGTACCATTTGTTCGGACGCCTTGCTCCAAGTTCCCTTCACATACACTAGTGTAACCGGAGGGAAAAGGAGGCAGTTTAAAGGAGCCAACTGTACCAAAGTAAGACATCATACAGAGCAGCAATTTCCTGGCCAGGGATGTAAAATGAACTCGAAATTTCTTGGGTTCCAATCCTCCAACCACACTTCTCCAAGAAAGGGTACTTGAGTTATGCGCTGGTGACAGTGAAAATGTGCGGTGAAAATACATGGAAAAAATTCAAATTTCTATCCATCCTTACTCGCGGGGTGCCGCACTCGGCCTCTGAATGAATTAATGGTACCACCACCATTCTGCAGCGGCATTACGAAATTTCCATCGTTTGCCTGCATTATTTGCAATAAAATCCCCAATACTATGTAGAGGTGAGTACTTCCACTGGGTGAACGCTTCAATTCACATCCGCATGGATGATGAGTTCGTGGCGCTTGTATAGGATTACACCGATTATGTTGCTCCCACCGAGGCCGATAAAATGATTAGGCGGGCTGGTATGGTTTTTTCGTTCTCACTACAAAATCGTTGGGTTTCTGGTCTCACCAGTTCCGGTCTACAAGGCCTTCAATGGAGGGAGTTTTCACAGCGCATCATTTTGGACAAGCTTTCCGCTTTTTGGGCTATCTTCAAAACAGCACATAGAAATGGCCAAAAAGGAACCTTATTTGAAATAGCATTAATCACACTTCGCTTCATTGTCAGGGAGTACTCCCTACTAAATATTAAGGGCCCATGTCATTCTACCAATAAACGTCATGATAGCTTTCTCTTTCTTAAGCTTGACGGTAATGACAGATGACGTCATATTGTGAAGACCATGAGGGCAACAACAGGGGCGTGTATCTGCGTAGGGCAGAGTATTTCAGGAATATTTTGACGAATGACTTTCATCAACCACGATAGCTTGTGCTAATTGAAGCTTACTGACATGCATCATGCGCTAAGTGCCTTTTTTGGCTACCCCCGCAGTTCAAAACCAGCAGGGGCATTTATAGGAAAGCCTATTCAAGTTCAACGCACTAAGAATCTTGTGGGACAAGGTTTCGACAAGGTTTCTGGCTTCAGCATACTTACTTAGGCTTATACCGTAGGCTGGAAGAAGTGGCCAGCAAGACTACTAGTTCCGAGAAAAACTAGACGGCAGGGGTAGATAGGCTAGAGAGCATTTTGTCCAATAGACTTTGAACAGGGGTTTGCGGACTACTTGAACTTTCTTATGTGGTCCTGCCACAGATGGTTGAAGCACAGACGATTAGAGGAGCCCCTAGGACTAAGTAGGGAGGGGAAGGAGCCGCGAGAGAGCGCAGGCGGGCGCATCAAATAGAGGCGGTTTAAAGGACCGAGTTCTAGTAGTCCGTCAACCCCGAACAGGCAAGAGGCGGAGCAGTGAGGAAGAGGCAGGCCTATGGTGTGAGAATCGCACTGACCGGGAGGCGGAGAGCCAACCAAGCTTCCAGAAGGAAATGAGGGAACTGAAATAGTAAATTATGGGAGGAGAAGGCAGCATAGGTAATGCGCACCACTACCAGACTCCAGAAGGTTCTTGATAGAGAAGAGGTAGAGAGAGTCTTTGAGCTTCAGAAAAAAATTTTGCCCCTTTTTACAGAGCAAAATGAGACAAGAATGGAGGAGAAAGCCATAGCTAGCGTGTACGAGTGCCATCTAAAGCGTGACCTTGAGTCAGCCCTAATATCTCTAGAACAAATGATGTCAGCGGAGTGTAATGCGGTTAATCTTTATGGCAAATCTCGTAGCCCCTCCTGGTCATCACGTAATTTTTTCTATCCCAAAGCTAAGCGCTCTTTTTTTTTAAGATTTCAGATATACTATTGACAAGGACGCAAATAATAGGCTTCTGATCTTTCGCCCAATTTAAGATTCCTTATTTTCCATCGTGCTTTTACAGTTTACAAATCTCGTAGTGATCATGACGCCGGTAAGGTAATTTTAGTTGATTAGGAGATGTAAATAGGGAAGAACATAAAGTTCAATAGAAAAAAATATCATTCAGCCCACAGACGCGAGACTGGACGTGTCCTTTGGGCAGAATGATATTTTTTTGACAGTCCGACAGGACTCGTCAGCGAACTGTAACAAATGGAAAAACATTAGGAGGAAACAGCTCTTACGGGGTTTTGTTGTCGAAACGTCCGGCTGGGTGGTTGTGAATCAGCCTGCTAGAAGTTTCTTTGTGAGTCAAATAACCGTAGCCGATGACTAGACTACCGAAATTCCTTTGCCGGCAGTGTTACTATTCCACACCACTATTTAGCTATACGGAAAACTAGATAGTCAAGGTTACAGCTGAACGGGGAATGGGATCGGTGAGTACACTAAAGCAATCGAAATATTAACGGTTGACTAGCACACTGCGCACCGCGTTCACCGCTATGTGGCGCACGATTTTACAAGAGAGAGCATCCTTTTAAGGAAGGAGCAGGAACCTCTGGGGAAGTGAAAATTGCTTATGCACCCTTTTTCCTTCCAACCTAAGGAGTAGTCCCGATTTTAGCAAAAAAGGAGATGTTTCATGTGGCTTCGAATGCATGCTGCCACAATGCCCCTGTATCTTGCGTTAGCACCTCCTCCCTTTACTTGATTTAATGCATTTTTCAATGTCCCAGCCTGCTTGATTTTGAGAGCCATGAAACAAAATCTGTCGTCATTTATAAAATCTCATAGTTTTATGATGATTCATTCTGAGATGAGATAAAAAAAAAGGTTAGGAGATACTCGCACAACGACGACCCGCATGTGCTAATTTTCCCGTAGGCCTGCTGCCTGCTTGTTCCCTGGCTCTGTTGGTATTGAAGGCAGCCGTTCGGGAAAAGCGTTAGATGGGTGCACCGCACTGACACATCTTCGAGCTGCATTGAGCATCTGGCATCCATACGAAAGCGCACAGGCACATAAATGTGATTCGGCCAATGTCTTGCGAGAGCTAGTCTATTCAAGTAGTTGTTTTTATCCTCCCAAACAGAAGTGGCGCCACTCTAGTATCAAGTGCTTTCACGTCCGATTGGCATAAGCGAGCTCTGATCCATGAAAACGCGACGCAGCGTCCACAGAAATTAGTCTACCTAAGCAAGTACGATGTAGAGTAGGTGAAATCGGAGTCTGGAGATTGGAACTGTGGAGTCTTTTTTTGGAAGATACCACTCAGAGAGGAAGTGGTGTAGTGAAAGTGGCGCTGCTACCACGCACACGGTATGGGGATCAAATCCTGGATCATGCGCCGCCTGAGGCAACTGAGCTCCATCGTAATTTCAGACTTGTGTCAGATTTAACTGGGAGGTCAAACTGTTCCTCGCAAAAAACTGTAGAGGGCTCGTCGCATTCTAAGTGATACTGTGATCCCGAATGGAAGTGGGATGCGTGGCATCCCAAAAAGGGACTGATCCAAGCCGAATGCATCATCCTACACTTCCATCGGTCAGATTCTACCAGTTCGTTGACTCGGCTTACCAGCTCATACCGTACCAAGAATGCAACGTTTCTGGAATAGCGTCACCTATTCACTACGTGATTTTTCCAATAGTCCTGCCGCGAACGGCTAGAGCACAAACGATCAGAGAACGGCAGAATGCAATAAGACTACGCTTTGGACAGGAGAGCACAGAGACGATTCAAAAGACTGGGTTCAAGTTGTCCGCCGACCCTCCTCCTAAGGGTATGACAGTTGAAGGGTGACAATCACTTCAGTGAGGAGGTATAGAGCTAAACCTTGAACGCACTTCAGTTTGGGAAAATATGATGACGAAATTGTGTAGCAATCACACTGTCAGCTCTGTTAATAGTAATGATGCCTAAAACTGAGCCGTGAAGGTTACCATACGTAAAGATCCCAAATACACCCAGACAATTCCACCCAAGGGAGTGTAACGCAAGTACACGAAGGATGGTCTAACAGCTAAGGAAGAGGTCACCAGAAAAAACCAAAGAAATGTATTAGGCACAGCATGGCAGCTGCAAAGAGGTGAGCAATGTAGAAAAAATTTTTCGGCGGGCTTCAAAGTCATTTATGCCGGAAGACCATATCTGCATGAAGGCTGGAAGATGACTGTGCGATTGTTCAGCCACGCATAACACAATGCGGCAGTCGGCCGTGGATTGTGAAATGCGTGTGACTCATATAGCTATTTTTCGAAAATGTTACAACCACAGCGCTGGAATGTTCCACGCAAAGAAAAACAGTCCATATGAAACTTTGGGGGAAGCGGCAAAAATGAAAATTGTTCTAGCTTAATTGTAGGAGGTGGAAATAAAAGCAAGGGCCCCTCACACAGTCATTGATTGGTCCAACTCGACAGCCTGGGAATTGTACACGCTCGACAGGTCGATGGGAAACCAACACCTCTAAGGCTAGTGGATGGGTTTATTGGAACGATGCGAGAAGGGGGCGTAGGTGCCGAGCTACTGCAGCGCAGTTGCATAACTAATGGTAAGATCGATTTCTACCTGGAACAGTTAAACGATCTAATCGAAGAGAATGAGGAAATAACGAAGATCTGCTTTGAGAAAGAAAACCTTAACATCAGCTAAGTTCCGCCGAGTACGCTTTTTTAGCCAAGACAAGCCGACAATCCCAATTGAAAGCCGATTTTGTGGCTCATCTTAGAGTTACTTCCTTACGTCACTTGTAATTACTAAAAAACACAAAGACTAGTTGATGCTTATAGACATCAGGGACATGGCTTGAAGCAGTCCCTCAACTTTTCATACAACCCAACTCCGGGAGGGTCATTTAAGATGGTACTTTGCCTAATCTCCTTATCCTTATTCTTATTCCTTAATTTTGAAAACCTTATTGTGAAATCAAAGCGATAGCCGTCGCGTTTGCAATTTCCCAATATGTTCACCACATCCCCCTCCTCCCAGCAGCTTATCAACCTCCTGTAAAGGGGTTAGGTGCAACCCTCTTCCACTATCACCCTCACATCAGCCTTGTATCCATGGTACAAGATTCCGAAACCAATCGACAGAGTCGAACCCCGCCCACCTTCTCCCTAAAATGGCCGTCGGGCAGAGGGTGGAGGCAAAATCATCCAAAAGCGTCAGAGACATAGCCTTTCCTTTCCGCGACCGCGAGCCCTTCAACTCCTGCGATACAGCTTCCGTTCACACTTTCCCAAGATATGGATAGGCATGCTCAACCCCAATTACGACCCACCGCTCCCTACTCGAGTAGCGCGAATGGTTGACCCCTTCCCTGGCTCCTTGCCTCTGCCCTTGCTCTGTCAGCATGCGCTGCACCAGCACCGGGACCAGTTATAGTGATCCATAAGTTTTAGGTTTCTCTTGGTCGTTACGAATCTGAAGGTAGGAAGACAGCTAAGAAGTATCTTGGCTGGGACTTGCCTGCATGCTATTTAAAACCATGGTTTAGTATTCTGCACTCGACTTGCATATGCTCGAGAAAAAGTATCGGCTAGTCAGCTGACTGGCTGGAGACACCAAGGCATCTGCACTTTTAGCCTCAAATAGTAAGGGCAGACTAATGAAGGAACTACCTAGTGGCATTCAAGGTAGACCAAGTCATTCCGGGTTCGTTACAGGTCATCCTCTCAGGTCAGGTCACCTTAGAAAACAACACCTCCGATTTTCTCGTAATGAGCCCAGCACTAAGCCTAGGCCTAACCTCAAGCCTCAGTTCTCGCGCAGCTCGGTGATTTGACCTGAGAAGGAGAACTGAACGTCTCTCAGTCATTCACTGCCCAGAGACCACCAACATTTCCCGAGACCACCTCGTGCATTTACCCGACGATTTTCGGCAGGCTCGCTCCATAAATCAAACCTTTAACGATGTCGACAATGTGGACTCAATTTTGCAGGCAGTCGAATCCCCTTCAGTGTTCCCATGTGAGCGGTGCCATAAATTTGTGCCATAACCAAGTCGACAAAGAATTATTAGGACTCAAAATAGTTTCTCAGGATGCTGCGGCCGGATAGATCATCTTTCGGAGATCCAAGTAACATCGCTCGACGCATTTACAATGGGCTGTGTAGATATAAATACTTTTTTATTGTGCCAGAAATAGACGAAAAGTAAGCGGCAAACCGTCTTGCGGTGACCAATCTTTTGAAATGCGCCACGACTTCGACTTTCATCAAAAAATGAGGGAGTTCTCCTATTCTAGCCTGCGTCTATTTGAACTAGTCTATGAAAGAAGCCGTGCTGATTTTTTCCTTCCAAATAAATCGATTTCAGAATGCTGAGCTCGCGTGGTGGATGAATGCCTCGGCTTTCTTGGGAGGATTTGAATCCTGACATTGGGGGGGGGGAGGCGAAGATGTTGGACGTCACTCGCCACCGCGCTGACCCGCTCCCCGTTAGCGTACCCCACAGAAACGCAGCGGTAAAAGAGTTTTTCAGAGCAAAAAATAATTGGTTTAGTTGAAATGAAGCGAATCAATGTTTGCTTTGCTGTTCGATAACCAGTTTTGCCGAGGACTAATTGTATCATTACTGCATAATAAACAGCAACTGTTGACATATGCCAATATGGTTAGTAAAAACGTAGAAAATGGAACTAAAAGGGATGAAATTCGAGAAAATATCGACAACAGAGTAATGAACAGGGCTGCACGAACGTCGCAGTGGCAAGTGAGTATGAGCTCAGCATGCGGTATCAGTTGTTCAGCGGGAAATCCATGACACCCCTGCCTCGCCGGTTGTCCGTATGACTAATTAATCGCCGAAATAAATAGAAACGCTAACAGCATTGGCTGACCTTCGTTCGCCATTCTAACGGTTCGCATTATTGATTCCTGAAGGACTGTTCCACCCAGAACTAAAACTCAAACTCATACACCCGGTAACAGGGCTGCCAGACTAAAAAGTCAACGTCCGCTGTTCCTATTCCAGAAATGGGACGCTCTTCCCCTTAGAAGGGGCTCTATACGACCTCCACCACTACCATCATGCTTAAAGGGCCCCCAATGCGACCGCCCAATCTCCCACTCCCGGAACATGGCTGAAGATACGGCGTAGGTTCTAAGTCCGTTCATTTCACCCCTATCCTTCGAATTTTTGTCACAAGTAACCAAAAAAAACCCATCAGAATTACTCGGGTTCCCACGACCTCGCCCCTTCGATTTCCAAAGAAAAAGTGAGCCTCTCAAGAACTCGAACACGACTCTCTCCATAAACTCGGATACAACCCCCCCCGTTGGGAACTGTGCAACGCACAACTGAGCCTGCGTCAAATGCAATCAGATGCTAATGGGATAAAAGCCAAGTCTCGGGGTGATCCAACAGATCTAATTGCCATCGTTCATGCCTGGGAGGATGTCGGGCTCCCTGAGAGACCAGCTCAGAGATATACCACCCTGATCTTAACTTCCTTCAAAGATCCTTGCTTCTGCAATAAAACAACAAGGTTCGTGAAATCCGCCTGGGAGGCGTGCTTGGGCTGCTTTGGTATAAGTTCGCATCTCGACAAGCTCTGATTTTTCGTCACTGTGAAGTTCAATTTTCAAGCTTGGACCTGAGCCTGACTGAAATGATTTGAAAAGGAGCCTAGACGACCCTGAATCCACACACTTCCAATAAAATTAGAAAAGTTCGAGCAATAATACCAATTTTTGGAAACAATTCTATTCAGAATAATAGCGGAAAATTCTAAATGTGTAACAAACAAAATAATTCAATGGAGTTCGATTATATCTTGAACATAATAATTTCAATGATGACAGTGCGTGTGGACGCTCTTGGGAAACATCATCGAAAAAAGTCCTGATTCAATGAGCAGTTAACAAAAAAAAAACAAGTCCTGATAAACTTTGGTTATCTTGCAATCAGTGGACAAGGTAGACGTGGGGGGGGGTTCGAGGAATACCCCTTCACCCTCCAATGAAAGGAACAGCTGACATCTATCCGCATCTAATCTACCATCCAGAATAGAAGCTCCCTTTCAAAATTCGCGATATCTCAGCAAATAATCTTATTCAGGAATAGCTGGAGCCAATCTATGCGGAACAGCCTATCAGCCGTCTCGACAGCAGCGACATGTTAGCTGGGAAAAGCTAGTGTGATGGACGGGGAAAAAACGTGGCTATGTCAGCTTTGCTCAGCAGACCTGAGGTTTTCTCGGCGCCTGATCGATAATCGTTTTTGACGCAGCGTTTGCAAAATTAAAAAAGAGCATTCCAGTAAAACGAAAATTCGACGCGGTATGGAAGCATTCAAGTAGGTGATGAAATCGTGCACAGATGCCAGTTCAGCACGAAACTCTAACGAATTGGTAGTATCGATAGCAAATTTGCGAATAAGGTTCTGAACCAAGGATGTATTGGTTTGTGTCCAGGGAAGCAAAGCATTCATATAGTCATTTTTTCGGAGTATAAATAGGGAATAAGGGGGGAGACATTTGAGAAGCAGCAGCTCAATTTGAGGAAACAAAGGTTTGAGGCACGAAGCGATGTGATGACTCAATCCAAACCATGACATAGTATCCTCCTCTACTCACCGTACACTTAATGTGTAGCTTCCCAAGCCGATCAGTCATTTCTTGGAGTGCGCCACGCATTCTTCTTTTATTCGCAAATGTGAAGTTACTTTGACTTCATGGTATGGCTTTTACAATGGCTTGCGAAGGCCAGCAGGTATACAGTCAATGCCTCTATCTTCCCAAGAGAGTACCTAACCGACTGAAAAACCACGGATAGATGGAAAGCTTGGCTTGCCTGGTTGGGGATCGATCCGAGCCGTAAACCATGCGCATGGTATACGGCACCCTTGCCGCTGCACCGCCCCCACTCGATGGCCATTTGGGGTTAGGGTATACTATCCTTGTCGCACTTGAATAATAACGATGAGCCAGCTAAACAAATAATGCTACATTTTTTGAGCGTGGTGAAATTTGAGAATCGCATGCACCCTGCAAAAGTGGTGACTGTCTGCAATGTGGACAGCTGATAACTCTTGCATCGTGACACTGAAAGATATGCATTGCCTAAGCGGTGACAAAAGGAATGGTTGACCCTGGCTGCACCAAAAGGAACTGAAAACAGCAAGTGTCTGGTGCCGTATTCACAAAACGACCAGATCTGACCAAATTATTATGGATAAAGAAGTAGTTTATGTGGGAAATTAACAAGCTTACATATGGCTCGTGAAAGCTACCTTGCCGGACATTTAATAAGCCTTCCCAACTTTGAGTCTGGTTTCGGTTAATTTGTTGGCCAGGATAGTCAATTTCTAAAGGAGAATGAAAACCGTTGAAAATGAGAAGGGTTGGGAGGAAGTAAATTTTTCAAAATGCGTTGTCAAGTCGCATTACCCCATGAATAGTTTGGATGGAGGATACCTACCGTCACCAGGTAACTGGAATGAATGCATATGAAAGATTTAATAGAGTAACTAGCCTAGGAATAGTAAACTCATGTGCATGAAGACGTCAGAATCATTGGCGGAAACCTGAAATCCATTTATTCCATTTATCGATGAGAAAGAGGTAGGGAATTGGTGCTGTATTAATGACTGACCCCTTTCTAACGTTTTGCTCTTCAAAAGTTCAAAATAGACACGTTGAGATATAGGATTTGCGCATCAAAGTGGTTCGTGTGGGTCTGGGGCTGCACACCATGCGCACTATCATGGGTTAAATCTTGGACCGTACGCCGCCGACTAGCAAATTTTGTTACCAGGATACCTCATATCATTGATACCATAATGGTTGATAATGAGCTGATGTCGAATTCTTTACCCTGTTATCCTTTACGGATCCCAACGAAAAACGGTGAACTTTGAAGACGAATAGTAAGTGATCTATTCAGGTCGTAGGATTTCTGAACGTTATTCTGTAATACTTTCTGCGCGTGGCGTTGGAGCGGAACCCTTCAAAAAGCTTTATTCGGAGGTGGCCGTGAGCGCTTCCTCAATTCTACAAAGTACAAACGTAAATGTCGTGTAGCAATCTGCTGAAATGACAAGTGATTTGATAAAGCACGGATCTTGACGCACGACAATGTGAACGTTTACTTTGCAGGCCCGGAGAAAGTCTTAGGACCTGAAAGTTTACACGAAACTTTCGAAGAGAATCATTTCAGTGCCACGCAAAAGCAAATCTATCTTCAGGGTTCCTATACCTCGATGGATAGAGCACCTCTTATAGAAATGATTACCAGGGTTGCGATTTTCAGAACCTAAAGATACTCATTGAAAAAACTCTCAAATGGTCTTCGAAAAACAGTATAAGCACAATTTCTAGCCCAGATTGCACAAACAAAATGGTCCATCACCCCGAGGCCTCCCTTCCATGCGAAAATTGGATTACTGTGGCTGGGATGACCGCATTGCTCTCACCTCTACATATTCCACCAGCGCCTGCATGGTTGCTGGCTCCGACATTGAGAAAAAAATTTCCAAATCAAGAAAATAAATCGAAATGAGGCGTTACTGAGGGAATGTAATAAACCGTCAGCATCACCAACCAACCATACATCGATAAACCTACGTGGCATAGGAACGAGATGGTTTCGAAATTCGGAGGAAAGGGGCGGGAGCTGACTGCGTTCAGGGTATCCCGATGCCTGGTCCAATACCAGCGCTGCTGACTGCGCTCAATGATAAACAACATTTTAATGACCATTCATTAACGGCACGATAGGCTATAATTCCAGCGCTAAGAAACATTGCGAAACCGTCAACATGGCAAAGCATAGTCGGGTCTATCAGTCTGCAGATACGCCAAGCACGGAATTTTCGTCCAGAACTAAAGAAAGATTTGCAAGGGTAACTGTTTGATGAGGAAAGGCAGCCGATGTCAAAGACACTTGTGTGACAGACATTTAGCAAAACCCTTTGTATTTATAAGGAAAGACAGTCTACAAGGAATGTAAGAACTTTTTGGTCTGAACGGAGTCATCCGCCTATGGCCGATACTTTCTGAAGTAACCTATTGAAACCGAAGAAATTTCTCATGAAAAATTCCCTTACAAACTCGTCTGATGAGGGAGTAAAAGAACTTTTGAGCACTCTCATTCTTGTGTAGGTCATCCTTGAGCGAAGCTATTACTCGAAATGTGGTGGTGGCAGTCAAGTGAAGCGAATCAATATAGCT
>KZ346113.1:64629-75076 GCA_002352805.1 Teladorsagia circumcincta | reverse complement strand
GACTCGATTTTGCCGAGAATTTCGGTCTTTGACTGTGCCACACTCATTTTCCGTCGAACAGTGGTCTTACTGTTCCTGTGACACCCGTAGAACGGTGTCTTTCAAGAATTAAGTTTTTTTGAAGGATGGCCTCTGGAGCACCTCTCGGGAGAACCGGCTGCTTCTCCCATAAAACTACGGTGACCGCAACCGCAACACGAAGAAGAAGGTTCAGTGCTCTTCTGAATTCCAAATGCTGTAGAATTCTTGACAAAATGCTTGACAGCCACACAAACGGGCTCAAATCACGCGCGGTTTGTCTGCGTGGCGAATCTCCTCACTCTTCCGAAGATTTTGCCTTTTTTCTGAGTCCGACAGCGGTAATACTTCTGTGACCACCTAGAAAAGAGGAGTCGATAACATCCTGACAGTTCCACCAAACAACAATGAAGTTTAACCGAGAAACATGGGGTGTATTTATATTTATGCAAAATCGGCAAATTGGCTCTTTTCTAAAAAACGAAAACAAAAAGTTTCCGCGTTTTCGAAATGGAAGTTGGTGTTTGCACTCAAAATGGTATTGAGATTGAGCATATTTTTCTTCCAAACGCTTTTGCTGAAACACCCTGTCATGCGAATTTTCAAGAACTTTTCAGGTGGATTTATATTTTTGCAAAGCAGTGTATGTATGAATGAAATTTTGATTACAAGTTTGGAAACTAGAACTGCAAAATTCACCTGCTAAGGAGATTGTGAGCAGTCAAAGGTGGCTGGAAGTGGAACCTTGAATATGTACCGTGCTCTCGAGCATTCAGTGTCGCCGTGGAGTAATGGCAGCGCTCTCCAAAATTGCACTCTAACGGGGATGGAACTTATTACCTTCGAGCTGGAGAAGGAGCACTACCATTTCGGCGACTCTAAATGCCTGACCGAAGCAGGAATCCTATGAAACGTTCTACTTCCAGTAACTTCGACTGCTCACAACTTATTTGGCAGGTTCATTTTGCAGTTTTAGTTCCCATATTTGTAGAGCATTGAAGCTCTATCGATTCATCGATGTATGGGAACTACAATGCCTTCCCTGGTAAGGAGACAAGTACTCGAATAGCTTGGAATAGTCTCTCGTGTTCTCTCATAGCGAGTTGGGGCTGACGTTTTCTCTCATTGTTACGCATAGCGCTCTTCTGTGCACAGCACAACCCTTAGACAACGATTCTTTTAAAATTGAGTTATAAATGTGTACTGCGTTGCAACTATCCCTCCCAGCAATAGACAACCATCTGTAGAAATTCGGCTGATGTACACTGGGCTGACCTGGGATTTGATCTAGGGACCATGCGCGCGATAGCGGCCCCGTTTGTCATCACATCATTTCCGCTTGGATGTTTTTTTTTGTTTAACGAATTGACAAGTTGGTGAGCGTTTACAACCACACATTTTTACAATATTGAAGCCTTTAATGATCTGAAATATTCACAAAAAAATGTGAGAAAAGGTCAACATGATAAGGTCTATGGATGGTACGGAGTAAAGCATGATATGCACAGGGGCACGTTGCAAGCAGCATACATTATTTTTTAGGAGCCTCTTTCTTTAAAATCGCGCAGGATCTACATCTCCGACGCGCTGTTGACTGTAGTGGCAATATGGTCCCCAACGTTGATCATCCTTCTGAATTTTTTGGATGGCCTTCCCATGCCGAGCTTGCGCCGTCAGCTGTCCTTGTCCTTTCCCTCCCCTGTGCTATCATTTGGAGAAAGAGAAATAACGAATTTGATCAGACTTCTGATTCCACTTCCGTGTCATCCGGCTGTCAGAATCCTCAAGACTGGGACTCTTAACGGTGTACGTCGTCCTTTGACTGGTTTCCGGCTGATAAAACTTCAACATCTGTGACCGCTCGTTGGTTCATGTTGCACCTGATATAGCGACTTAGTGAGAGATTCAAACCAGCGTAAGGGCATAAGCATGAAGAGTGTGCGAACCTTAATTTTACCTTTTCCGGATTGAGCACAGTGACCAATAACGTGCGGTAGGACTTAACTTACCCAGGATAACTCGCTTTAGCTTCTGACGATTAATTGCCATGGTAAAAATTAGAAAACTTTTGTATGTGCCCAATTCGGCCATCAAATGGGCGCTCCTGCCTCAATATTTCCTAAAACTGTGGTAGTGTCCTCGACTACGGAAGTGGGACACATGTTTCCCACCAGTAGTCAAAGAGTTAATCAAGACTTTTAGTGCACGAGTAGATGGCCGAAATCTGACTAAGCACGCGAGTTCTACTAGGCCTTGCACTGATGCAGGAGCTTGAGATTGGATCGGACTATCCATTAGAATAGACCTGTGCCGAAGCCCCATACCAATCTCCAAGGCTAATGAACCCAAAGTGGTCAGGACGTGTTGAGATGACGCTCTCCTTGAGCAACGGAAAGGCTAGCCTGGAAGACAAAACATACCACAACCACTTCTTATGTTTGCTCCCTGCAGGCCATGAGTTCAGTAGCGGTGGATCAGAACACAACCAATGGCGAAGAGGTGTAGAAATCTCGAGCCGTTGACTATCAAAAGAGACGAGCGAGAGCGAGCCCACTGATGTCTTGCGGCTAAACTGTTGTAGATTTCGGCCGCTCAACTCTCTTCATTGATGAAGCTCGTCTGATCAAATACCACTTAACGCCATCAGCATACAATGCGGAAGGAATCTTCGCCGTTCAGGCTGATCAACAGGGCGAAAGCGTTTTTGGAAGCTCGCACGCAACAGCAACTCACCATCAAAAGCCTAGAATCTCGTAGTGTCAAGCATGTGCAAAACGTGAAGCTAGCCACTCAGAGAGAGCGTTACCGTGAAGAGGGCAGCACCGATGAGAGTCGCAGAAATCAACGGAACCACTTCTCGAGTACTACGCCATTCTTCTCGATCACTCTTCTTTCGTGGATCACTGACCCTTTCTAGTTCCATGGAGCTGCCTTTTCATCGTAAAATCTGTCTTGAATCGGCTCACTTCCTGCTCAAACACAAAAGTGTCACACTTACTACTCCTGTGTCTGTGAAGCAGAAACTAGGTCTGTGAAGTATGTCTTATATGCCTTTGTTTTTGAAGACAACTGTTGTTATCTTCTCAGGTTATCAAGGCAGGGTGTTTTCTCGATTGTAATTTCACAAGGGATTCCGCAGTTTCTTGACCCTTTCTACTCATTTTTTATTTGATCATCTTAGGACCACGAATTTCGCTTGACAGGTATAGGTTTTCGCCGACTACTATGGCACTTAATTGTGTTGTGTTTTAAGGAGCTCGCGCTGTGATTGACCCTTACGCTCAAGGTGTCTTTTGATATGCTCCTTTAGGGGTCCCGAACGAACCCGCTCTAATAGATTGTCAACAAGCTTCACTACTCACTGTTGTATCCTTTGCGTTCAAAATCCTCAAGGGCATTCAAGGACGAGAATCTTATGAGAGGTAGCTGCATCGGTCCTAACCACCGCTCCTCAATGAAACTTTGCGTACTGTGATTTGGCCTAAATTCTTACGGTAATGTTATTAAAGCGTGTATGAGACATTAAAGCATCAGTCCCAGCAGGGTCGAAGTAGGCGTGGCGGCCAAAGGTCGCACCACCTCTTGCCAGTAGTGGAGTTGCGTGATCGAGATCACCACGACTGCGGAGGCATTTGCGATTGTTTTGCGACCACAGGTACTATTTGAAGTCGATCCACGATGCTATCGTGATCGTGAACGAATCCCCTCGGCTGGCAAGAGGGGTGCGACTTTTGTCCGCCACGCCCACTTCGACCCTGCTGGAACTGTTGCTTCAAGAAACAAGTTTGAATTCGCTAACTATGATTCATATGGGGCCAATCAGAGAAGGGCGTACTGTCCTGAGACGAAAGTCATTGTTTTCAAATTGTTGGGCTCGTGAATATTAGGAACGGAGAGCAGAGATGCAGTGCACGCTTGCATGAAAAATATTATGTAGGAGATTCGTCAACGTGGCAATTATTTTGAGAAGAATAAATGATTTCAATATTCGATTCTCAATAGTGACAAATATTGCATTCGAATGCACAAATGTTATATGATAGGCGTTAAGTGCACGTATTAATTCACAACCCCACACGACTGACTGGTTGCAAAACGACCGAGTTTCACGTTCCTATCGATTATGAAGCTGTTGTCGCAGGACGGATTTTAGCTATCAGGTTTTTTATGCGATACATCAGCTCATAATTTCAATACAATACATCTTTTCTAACAAAGCTTTCCCTTTTGGACACAAGAATTTTTTCAAAATTTCGACCTCCACAAGTGCATTTTCAGTACATTGCGAGGATGGCTGTCTTCTGTTTCACCGCTTGAAGTCACGGATCGGGATCGAGTTGGTGTTGCGAGTAGGACCGTGTCTGGGGAGAAAAAGAAAGCAACAGCAGCAAAGAAAACACTGAATTTTCACTTGTGAGGTCAGTCGTGTAATGACGGAGAAACACGCGCTGTGAGGAGAGGGAAAGAGGGAGAGAGCGAGGGAGTACGTCAAATGCGAGAGGGTGCAAATACCAGGTATGCCGCGATTGGTAAGGATGGCAGCACAGCAGCACACAAGGCAAGGCCGTAGCGCCGAAGTCTCGCTCTTTTCAGAAGCAACAATGTCGCGCCTTGGGGATCTCTCTTTTTCCCTTAAGCAGGGACTACTTCCTGGCTACTAATCCCGACCCGTGGCTTCAGAAACATGCTCCGCGACTGGTTCTCCTGGGTTATCCATGGCTGGAATGAGAAAGTCCCGACAAAATTTCACTTCATCATCTTCGTATGGGTCCCTACCGTTGCTAGAGAAGTCAGTTACGAGCCAGAATTGTGTTTCCTTTCGCAAGAGATGCGTCAACCGGCACAGGTAATGCTCCAAGAGAAGGCTGTTGAGGTGACACGGTACCTTATCACCTTCGATACTAACAGTGTGGAGCGATGCGCTAGTCATAGCCAAGAACATAAATATTGTGACTGAACAAAAAACCAACCCGCAACCCCCTCGGCCGATTCGCACCCACGCCCACTTCGAAGCGGTTCAGCTCCCTTTCTAGCGACTTTCCAAGGTGAGGTTGTTGTTTATAACACTTCCTACGTTCTTGTCAATTACTTGCGCATCGTTCCACACCATTAATGTCGAAGGTGAGAACCCTGCTGGGGCTGTTGCTTTGAAGCAGTAATCCCAGATCGACTGGGTGGGGCAGAAGCGGTCGAGGTTACAAAGTTCCACCAGGTGCCGTGATCTCGAAGGCTGGAACGGTGCGGGTTTGACTCCGTCATTGAGCGCCATTGGTGGGCCAAACCCCTTAGCGCGCTGGCTTGTGCGTTGGCACCGCCTCTCAACACGCTTTCACCAATGGCGCTCGATGACTTTGTCAAAAGCGTCCCACCTTCTAGCCAAACCCCTCCCCTAGCGACCACGATAGTTTAAGGAGGGCTCGCAGGGGATATGTGGTGCTCAATGGCGAGAAAAACGAGCAACGGCTGAGACAGCGGACGTGTGAACAAGTTTACCGCAACGCGTTTGGTGGCACCATGCCAAACCGTGGTACAGTTGAGGTGCTTTTTTTACGTCTCCTTTGGCAACACAGCTCGCCCAGACCACCAACTAAACTAGTGGGTGGAGCGGCTTCAGTCGGAGTGATGTTCAGGTACTCGCTGCTGCTCAGAAACGAAAATGTCGTGAAAGCACCGCACCCGCTTCCTTGCCAGCTAACCTACTGCTTCGTGTGGCGCCTATGCTACCCTAGCGTTGCTTCTTTATCATAATCGCTTCTTTCAAGCCTGAATTGCCTCTCCTCTCAGCCATCGTACCCTGGTTCTGCTTGAGGTAGGTAACCCAACCTGCCACGGAAACTGGAATGTGCGCCATAAATTCAAAATGACGGTTATGAGTCACGCCAGTTGCTAGATGTCGACAAAGTCAAACTGGATTCCTGCCAACTGCACGGTTATCAACTCGCTTATCAGCACACGTTGTTTTGCACCGGTAGATAAAAAGGGTGTGTGAACAATGCAAACAAGAATAACTGTCAATGAGATCGGGAAGCTGATAACAGTTATCAGTCGCTTTGTCGCCTTACCATCTCTGTCGTTTTTCTTTCGCTCCACTTTGATAGCCCTCGAAATCATGGGTACTAAAGATACTCAACTCTCTTTCTCGTACTTCGAATCTCTCCGAAAATCCAATTGCTTTGTAATTGATTGCGTTCACGAACGTTTGCAACCGCTATCACTAGTAGATAACTGGTGGTGCAGAGCTCCTCAAAACCATTTCAAAATTTTACGAATGGCAGTGAGAAGACGTGCTGCTGACCCGTGGAAGGGAATATTTTGGCCTTGTGCTCCTTCCAGAAGCTCAAGACAAAAGCACTATTCTGCGAAATAAATCACAGAGTTGTTGTTCGCACTCATGATACCTACAAGTTCTTGCAAAGTCTTAAAATCCCAGTATCAAATTCCAGTGCCGAGTTTGGCATCTTCAGCGGAAGGTCGGTCTATTTCGGTCGATAGCGGATAGACGGTTCTGGACCACGTTGGGAAGGCGCTGTAGGCCTTTTCCGTGGTCATTGACTCTGTCGTGAACCCTGAGTGTAGAATGACTTATCTGCAGTAACCGTCAGCACCCTTTATATGAGGAGAGGGGAGGGGTGGGGGAGAGACGAATGCTTCAAAAATAATCTAACCGTCTCTCGAGTACACGCTGGCTATAGCACTTGATCACTTTGATCCGCTCCGGCAGTTTTCCTAGGCGCCATGTTAGATCGTCATGAGGAAGAGCGAGCTCTCCTCTTTACGTCGGACTTACAATGAAGGAAAAGAAATGCCCGAAATAATGGGACATAGGAAGGAGAAGGAAATGAAGTCAGGGTGGTGTGATCGGGCGAATGAGGTCACTTACAATCCTCGTTAACGAGTGTCTATTCAAATGACACTATGAATGATCCAATGGTTTGCTGGTTCCGATGAGTTCTTCGCGATAACCGAGAGGTGATGGACTGACGAACCACCGAGTATTACTCAGGCAGTGATGCAGCCTCAAAAGGCTCACCGGCTCGATTCGAGGGGAGTAATCATGAGTTGCTATAAGCTCGCCAAGAGTATCTACCCAAAATGGAGTGTTTTCTGTACGGGAGCGCGAGATGCTGCTCTCCCCTATTCTAAAACATCGGGACAGTGCGGCACACATAAGTTTCGCAGTTCTACATAGAGGAAACTCGTTTTCCTTGACTTGCGCTTCAATTTTTATGTTCCGAAATTGCCCACAGTCATTGCCAGATACGAAAAATTGTACACTCATTACGAGTCAGCTAAACTGGTGAACTAGTAAGTATTATTGGAAATTCGTAGAAAAGATGGGTAGATTGGCACACGGCGGCGGCCGTCAATGTGATAACTAAGCCAATTTTCCCTGACCAAGATAGTCTTCCAACGCCTCCTTCTCCTTCAAACACTTTGAGCAACTTTTTATTTCATTAGATCTCCGGATGTGATTTTTTGCATTAGCGCCCCATTCTCCTCGTCCCGTCTTAATCAACAGTTATCGGTTATAGTTTCGGTTATACAGACCGAGCTAATATATTGACTCAGTCGTCGTCTTTAGAAGAGCAATGTTCCGGCTCGTAAGCGCTTCCAGCTCAACCGCTTTCACAGCCTCTTACAACCTTTTGCAAATCATGGGAGAAATACCACAGAAAAATAATAAATGGATAGACTGTGAAGGAGGATCTTCCAGTTCATGGATTTCGATATATTTTCTGCATTCTGTAGAGACTCATGCGTAGAACACAGAACCATGGTCCGTTTCTCCTAAACGCTCCTGAAAACGACAAAGCAGTGCTGACGAAATGGCCCGAAACTCAATCCTCCAATGTGACGAATTTTTGCAACTTTCCTGCCTCCAACTGCCGCCAAATAACGAGGGTGACAACCATTTTCGCCGCTGACGTCGTCTGGTGGCTGTCTATAGGTGCTAATTTGAATTTCAAAAATTAGTCATCGCCGAGGACCGATTTGGACCATTTCTTCACCACTATTTTTTGACCATCCTAGAGGTGTGCAGGAAAAACAGACCATGACTCTGTGTTCCACGCGTGAGTCTCTACGAAATGCAGTGAACCATTCTGAAGAAAAAAACGCTTCAGATCCTTAAAGACCTCCCTTTCTGTGTATCCAGCAGTTCCAATGCCACACTTTGGTTGCCTAGTTGCTTAGCATGGCAACAGAGTTTCACCGTGTTGTCATCGTTGAATCTAAAAACCCCTTAGTGATTTTCGAGAAAGCACTGGTTATTTGTGAGTAAAAAATTTGAAGAATCGTTTCAAAAGATTGATTACTCTATTGCTAACTCCTTCGTTAACTTTTCTAGGCTTTGCTTCCACTTTCATCCTCATGGTGATCTTCGGTATAAAGACAATCGGTTCTCTTCCTCGAAATGTCTAAGAACTTCACATGAAATGTCATATGCACTTTTAATTGTGGTCCCTATTTTATTTTCCAACCTTTAACTTTAACCTACAATGAGTGTCATTTTATTTATTGCAGCGCTTACCATCCGATTTATTTCGACATTTATTGGACTCTTCGAGCATCCACTCTAGATGCCCCGTCCCACTTCCGCCTGTCATTCATCTGCATAATGTGCTCCATTGACTGCAGAGTTACTCATGCCCTTGTCTTCTCATGACCTCACTGCCTCTTTCATTTTGAAAGTACCGACCTTCTGGACTCATGTGTACCCGTTGATTGACACAGGTGCCGTGTAAAATCTTCATAGTAACGCTTCAGTCTGTCCCAGCGCGGTGGTAGAACTGTTCAAAGGGCTTCCATTGTTTGAGAAGGACGATGTGTTTTGAATGGAGAATAAATTAGAACCCTCAACGGAGAAGCAGTCCATGAAGACGGCGGTCGTTTAGGTCATGGTGTTCGCTCATCCTGTTGAATACGGTAGCTACTCGCACTTAGCTACCGCTCATCTCCAGATCGCATTTCGTGTCCTTCTCTCCTAAACTTCGACGTTTTGACGATTTCAGAGGTTCCTCAGATCTTTGTTCCTTGGCAAGATTCTTCCGAATTCTTTTTTTTTCCCCGTGGTAGTATGTTCAAAGCACATGTCATCTAGTTAGCACAGTCCAGCCCTCAAGGTAGTGGAAGCAGTAATAAGCGTAAGCTGTCCGTAGCTGTGCGGGTGAGCTCGAACAATCTCCGTATTTTTGCCTCAGCTTTGATGCTCTCGAATAATTCTTACCCGAGGCATTGTAATCCAGTTATCGTTCAAAGTCGCCTGCCATGCTGAGTTTCCAAGGGTTCGTTTTATCAGGCGGAATGAGGCACGTAAGCTCATGAACACCGTTGGAGACTTCTTCGTTAGAAGCAGTGGGTAAGACTGCTATGTACGTGCCAAAAAAACAGAAATACTACTTCAAAAGCTCGTATAACGACTTTCATTCTGGACAGTAATTTTTTGTGGAATAGTAGGTTCCCTGAGTTCATTGTTTTGGATCTTGTAGTGTCAAGTAGAGATGAGAGGCTCTCCTTCGTGTTCAAAATTTATTTAATAATTTTTTGATTTTGAATGATAAGGGCAGCGACAAGTAAAGCTACAAAGCTACACGCGGGGTGAGGCGACTTCGGAAGGAAGCCAGTTTCTAATTTGGAGATTACTTACAGGATTGCTATTAAAGCAACACTCTCAGCAGGTTGGGCGTGGTTGAATCGGCTGCAATCCCATTGGCCCATCCTGACCGAACACACTTCGAAACTGTTCAACTCTCTTCCTAGCGGCTTCTAATGTGAGTTTTTGTTCAGTCACACTTCTTGGTTCTGAACAGCTTCGAAGTGTGTGTGGTCAAAATCAGCTGAGGGGATTGCAGCCGATTGAACCACGCCCACCCCGCTGAGACTGTGCTTCAAACACTCAATCAAACAAGTATTTCTCATATTATTGCCAATGATCGCGTCCTCTGCGCAAGCTTCCTGGAGGGCAAAATGAAAACATGATAGATTTTCGGTTGCTGGCCGCTTTTCTATCGATAATTCGAAGAAGCACCTATGCAGAATGAGCAATTTCCCAGTCAGCCGAAGAGGTTGCGAAGCGAAGCAAAAAGTTTCGGTGAGTTCACCCTATACTGTTTCATTTTAAGAGCTTAGAGAGATTCTCTTCTCCCTTCCAGCTGATAGCTCATCAAACACATCATTTGTCGAGGAAGCTGTTGATGGAGGCCCAGTAAATAAGCGAGAGACGATTGATAATCTGATCAACACACTACAGAGACTGCGGGTCAGTTCCTGAACTTACAGGCACATTCCACGATTGCTTCACTGGACCAGTCTCCGTTACGAAAAAGGTTGCTGGGTTGAGAAAACCAGGTATAGTGCCACTTTTTCGCGACTCAAAAAGCTCGAAAGGGGCGCTCTGAGTTTAGGACTTACACGTACACCCACCGTTACA
>KZ346113.1:28487-41362 GCA_002352805.1 Teladorsagia circumcincta | reverse complement strand
TAGAAATGGGTGCTGAAAACGATGTGGCCCATCACATCATTATAGGTTCACACTCTTGCTCGCAATCAGGTGCCCTGGACATTGAAATTCTTTTTTTCCTTGGACAGTTCTCCTACATGAAAAAGGGTGACACCTGCGTGTCAGTGTCGTAGGGTAGCCGAAACTTCGACTAACCGTCTCGGAAGCCACCTTCTATAGCGACGTGCCAACCAACAAAGTGAACATTTCTGGTGATTCGTCATAATCTAGCTCGATTAGAAATCTGTATCACATTTTTGGGACCATATTCGCGCTGCGCCTTGTATTTCAAAGAGGCTGAATTACCTTCTCCTGCCCGTTCCTCTTCCATGAGCAACGCTCAAGGTAAAGCTCGGAGGCATTGAGATATTGAGAAATTCTCTACTTCATTTCGAATTGACCAGGCGCTCAAGTGCTGGTGGAATTAAGGGGTTTGAGGGAGATCGATTCTCGAAACGCCGAACATACAGGGTGGGGCAAAACTACTGGTGCACCAGCATTTCGTTCGCATTTCGGCAGTAACTGTCGGTAATCAATTATAACCATAAATATTATCTGTATGAAGGATGGCAATTCAGAACATATCAACGGTTTTCAAAATGATCTCCTCTAGCTTTCACTCAGTTCCTTAAGTTCAAATTTGAGCATATGATAGAGCACAGTTTTCTCTCCAAAGTAGCCCGTACTTGCAATTATAACGGCCTAATCCGGGGGACTGGAGGGCCATTCGTCGAAAATGATGAAGTCAGGGATCTGCTCGGCGCACTGTTCCTGGACCACTGTCGGTCAAAGTTCTGACGCGAAGCCTGCGCTGAATTCACTCGCAACCCCCTCCAAAGTGAAGGCACGCTTAGGGTTCTGAAAAAATACCAAGTTTGAACACTGTTTGAACAATGTTTGAAATTCTGAAAAATCTGCAGACACGCGTTTGCATAGCGCTCTTTTGGGGTTTGATGGTTGCTACTCGCAAACCGAAAAGCCAAACTGCTTCGTAGTCAATGCATTCTGGTAGCACTATTTTCAAGCAACATATCATGAAAGAATCTAACAGGAATGCCCACCACAAGAATATTAGAAAGTCCATAACTTAAGGTGCACCAGTAGTTTTGCCCCGCCCTGCAGAAAGTCACCATAAGAAATCTGCCCTGCATAAAAGCATCAACCACGTAATTCAGACTATGAATTTCTTTTCGAGAAATCCGACTCACCTTTTCCAGTAAAAAGACTATCATTAAAATGGCAAGAATGACAGCACTGAATAAAGCTGAAATCGGCATTGGTTCGACATTGCGTGGTGAATTTCATGTGGTTTCGATTGTAAAGAGCTCGACAGACTGCTGGAAGAATGGTGTCCATACAACACGGCGTCTTCGTGGCTTTCACCATCTCAGAAAGTGGCTGTGCCGCTTCAACACCTGATATGAATCCAGTTAAAAAAAATATTATATAGAGAAGCAGAACTATCAAAAAAATTATCGCGAACAAAAATTTCACCCACCAACGAGTAAGAGACTCAACAGAGCGACTGTGTTTTTCATTAGGAGAGGTAAACCAACAAACGGAATTCCAGCCTTTATAAAGGCGGCATCATGCGGAAAACCGGCAAATAATAAGCGGAAAACCGGTGTTGATCCGGGCCAAGATCCGCACTCATTGTCCGAAGGTTATGTGGAGCTTGAATGTTGGCCGCCTGACATATTGCACTCTGACGTATGGGAAAGCAAACAAGGGCTCGTTTTTGAAGACCCTTGCCACTACCGCCATCTTGATGAGGAATTCCGCCTGGGTTCCATTCATTTGTTCATTTGCGAATGGCATATGCCACTTGTCGTAATTCCACAAAACCAGACACTTTCATAATCAGCCGATGTACTCTATTCAGATTTCTTCAGAGGGACGTTTCTGCCAATTGTGAGCGAATCAACTGGGTAACTTGCGGGTAGGAAAGTTGTTGAGCTTGGCCATCATTTGGCGACTGGAGACCATTCCAAAAAGTGAAGACCAGAAGTGATTCAAAATTTCATTCCCGGACAGAATAAAGATTCAAAATTTCACCCCAGGACACAATAGAGAAGGATAGTGTTTGGCGCTGACCAATCCAATTTTGACTGTGATTAGGCACACACCTGCGGGAGTCAGCCAATGCACAAGACAGTTTTTTCATCCCCTAGACTAGTCCGTACAAGTAAACGGAACCAGAGGGAATGAGAAATGGAATGTGTGATTTACTTTCAGTGCACCGCGCCGAACGGACTTCGTCTCCTAGCAATATAGCGATCCAAAGCAATGCACCTCAACTGTGCAAGAGCGCTCTCGACGACATGGCGCGCCTTGAACGACGGGATAACCTCAGTTGCATATTCCGGGCGTCATCGAGACACCATGAAAAAGAGTAGAGAATGATTCAGCAGAAAAAGAGTTAGGATATGGGCAAGAAACTAGTCAACTTCGAAAAAAAATTGAGGCGGTTGTCCCAGTTGATAGTGCATTGATTGAGTGATTCCATACTTACGCCCGACTGAGGTTTCAGCAACTCTAGAAGGCTATCAACGAAGTACTGAATATGCTTGATGTTTTCTATCATGTGGTCGATTGCTATGTTGAATTGTAAGCCTCTTACAATAATTTGAAATTTATTTGGAATATGGTCATAGTCGAGAATTTCAAGTTAAAGGATTTCATTCTTGACTCTCTCTCCCATTCAACCATAATATGTACGCCTATTCAATGAAGAAGGTTATCCTCCCAAAGATATCAAAATTTGATCTGGCTTGGTTCAACAGAAAAAAGTTACGGCCGAAATAAGAATTTGGCCGAAGATTTTAGAGCGTTAGTGTACAGAGCATGCAATACCATTTATCACTAATAGATCACTGTCGTCCGCTCAGAAATCTTGGCTGAAATTTTCAGCCAGTTCATCTGAATATAGGCTGTTCGGTTCGGTGCTATTGGTACGGCCACACCAATTTTCCGAATACGGTAGGCACAATATGTATGTACGTGGAGACTAGTGCCCACTGCTATGACGTTACGAAATGCTATGAAAGTAACTCACATATCCATTTTTCCATTTCTAGTTACTGCCATTTCCCACCCCCTGACGTGACCGATTCGACCTCCCTCGGTCGACGAGAAAATACTGCGCCCCAGTGCGAACATGAAATCAATTATAATTCAAACATGTGAAGCCATATCAAAAGTGCGCCATACTCTTCTCGCGCCAAAGTGCGCGCGCTTCCAGAAAAGCACTTCATTCGACTTGTCTGCGGCCCTCGGTTACGGCCAACTCCCCCCCCCCCCTCCGGCTATCCTGCTGACTCAACCCTGCGCGTTTCGTCCGAATTCAGCCCTTCTCTCTACTGCTCTGGAACTAGGTAATCGTTTCTATTATATTATTTGTGCGTTCGGTTCAATACATGAAGATGGAGTTAAATGTGTGTCAATGTCAGACGGTCATTCCAAATGTTTATTCATAACCTCTCGATTCAATTTTGCCGTAACTTCCGCGTTGAGCGCAGGGACTGGGTAGGGGACGGGAGGCGAGAGTGGGGGTTCCCCCCCCTTGCGTCGTGACTGAACCATCGACGTCCCGTAAGTCACGATACGACCTGCCGCACTCCTTATACACGCTTTTAAAAAATTTCATTTCGCAGATTTTTTTTCACGATTTTGCGTTGCTTATGCTACTGCTCCATTTGTGTTCGTCTCGTAGAATATGTTCGTGGTTCATGCGAGAGCCCCGTGTGCCTGACGGTCACCATGTATCAGGCCTTCACCGGTGACCCCCTTTTTTGAAGAGCCATACCCTCCTTTATTTGAGTAACTCGGAGTCATGTCACTTCACAAAAATTTCGCTTCCGCTGCTCAACTGGTCCATCATTTCGGTAAACCTTGCGGGACCAAAATGCTCTCATAGAGCCCTCTCCTGTTCATGTACCGTCGCCGAGATTTCTACGACGTGCTCAACCCATTCCCATCGTGCTTCTGTAGAACTTCGCGCCTTTTCTCGGACTTGTGCGGTGCCTTTTTTCTCGGTAAGTGACGCCATGCACACTTACACCAATCTGCTACGTTCGTCGATTAGCAGGCGAGCGCTGGAGCACTTTCATAGCAATCCCTTCGGCGCATTCGGAGCCAATTCAGCGGATGACACTTTCATTGTTAGTGAAGTCCTTTGAGATGTCCTATTTCATTTCCACTTTTCCACGGATTCGATTCTCGATCGCATACACATCACGGTATTTCATCATTTTTTAGCACATCGGATTTTACTCGCTGATTTAATATTCTTAACAGCGCATAAGCGGGTATATCACCACATTCTTTGAAATTTCCTACTTTAGCTAATTTATTTCTGACTATATTGCCTTCTGCATTAATCCATGAATACCCCACCTCTAATTTGTTCCTTCCTTATTACCGGTGAACTTGCAGTGCGTGGTATACCTCATTCGACCATTTCGTCCCGTATTCAGGCGTTCCGCTTGGGACACCTCTACCGTACTACACGGGTCCATAATTCGTTACAGCAGTCTAACCGTTTTGTTAATTTTTTCATCCTCCATGTTCATTTTCCTTTTTTAAAGTCCATTTTCCTCTTGCCAAGGTCCCATGTTTTTGTATTATGTTGCAGCTTCAAGTTTCACATCACTCCAAATCATTGTTCGATGAATCCCATTATGAATCCTCCACACAACGACCCTCATTTTAAAGTAACACCCCCCAGCAGAAGCCAAATCGAAGAATCACTCATTGGGTGGGATGGAGTAGCCCACGTGTAGCAAAGATGTGCCGTTGTCGCAGCTCGAAAGTGCGCGACAACGGCGCTAGGGTCTTACAAAGCTGGCTTTTGGCCGTTGATCTTGGCCTCAGAACGAATCACGTGGCTGCGCGTCTTTGCGTGACCGCGTAGTCCCTGCGCGATTGCGCGTGAATTGTACCGCGTTCCAAGGAATGGTGCATGTATTGTGACGGCGATTCTTTTGTCATTTGCAATCAACTCGTCATCCACAGTTTCATTAACGACCGCTTCAACCCCACCAACTCGATCTTTGGGTGTTGCTTCGATCGCGTGCTTGATTAGTCATCACCATCCATGGCTACTCGTTCGCCCGTTTCGTCATTTATGTTCAAACTGTGTTTCCCTCACTCAATCAATTGACGCGCATTTTAGCTCCGCTTGTTAATTCCAAGAGTTTGAACGCCTCCCTTCCGTTTCTGAGGGTCGTTTCGATAAACGAACGTTCACCCATTTATGGCCTAGTGTCCAGCGTCATCCCACATGAAAACATTACTAGTTAAACCATCTCACATTTCACAATTCTCACACTCTGTTGCAATAATACATGGTTTCGACTGCGAACGTGCTTCCCTCTCCAGTGGATCTCTTCGTTCATTCTGAAGATAAAATATTTTTTCCTCAGTATACCAACCCCCTTTCTTGACTATGATCATGAATATCATTGTCTACTTTCGCGGAGTTTTTTCAACCCAACTTGACTTGGAATTTCGTCTTTGATTTTGATTTGGGGACGCTGATCCACACTATCCCTCTTAATTCCATCGTTGGGGAACTAGTCGTTTCCAACATGATTCATGGCGCAATAGCAGTTTACTCATTTCTCTCAAACATATATGTATAGTAGTATCAACCTCGTCTCTCTCCATCAGCTCCTATTCAGACTCTTGTATAGTTTTTCATGTTGCTACTACTTTGAAATCGACTGCATAGCTGATCAACCTCCACCATTTCCGGTTTAGGCATTCAAGTCAGTCTAACATAACAATTATGCCATGTCTGATCGTGCCGCTTTCCTAAAGTGAGAGATTAGACTTCGAAACTCAGTAGCACCATGCCATCTCCCATTTCAAAACGTTTGTTCCGCCTTATTTCCTCGATGAATTTTGTCCTACTCTTCGTTAAGCAATCAATCCTTCAACAATTACCGACTACTTCTTCAGTTTGGAACCTTGGCTCCGACAAATCGTCCTCATCGGTATTCCCTCCTTTATCGCGCGTTTCTGCCATTCATGTTAGGGTAGCCACTTCATCTTAAGGTTGTCGATTCTTTACCATCTCACATGCTAGAGCGCTATTCGTTTGGTTCGTGCCGTTAACGTTCCTTTGAGCAAAAACGCGCCGTACGGCCTTTCCTGTTGTTCTTAGTCGCTGCGACATCTTAGTTATGCTTTATCGTTGCAGATAAGTGAGTGAGAATTATGGTCTCATGCGACCAAACGCCTCACGAGCGCTCTGTCACTCCTACCCCCATGGATATCGATGCTGAGAATCCTACTTCGTCATCACGACCATATGATGAGGATGGTAGCATAGAGGCAGATGTGTTGACTCCGGGTCACTCGTCTTCACGAACACATGACCAGATCAGTTCCATGCATGCAGACCTGTTGAGACCAGGTAGCTCGTCTGCACGACCACATGAACAACATAGTGATGTTGATGCCGAGTTGTTGATCCCAGCGCTACGCCAACTCCATGGATTGCGACCCAGTCCGCCTGCTCCTCGCTCGTCATATCGTCCATTACTTCATCCTAAACTAGTTGATCCAAAATCCACCGGCTCGCCTAATCGAGCGCGACGCGATTGTGTTCCTCATGAACTTGTAGCCCTCCTCGCGCAAGGATATTCTTTAGATCTAGGTAGGGGAGCCTCCACAGCCGATGATGACACCTGAGAGGATCTGAGTCTTCCGCCCGAACACACAGTTTGTCCCTTCGTATCGCGCAATCGCTAACACTGGCATGGAACTCCGATCACAGTTTTAGCATCGAGCACCTCTCCACCCGCGACATCTTTTATGGTTGATGCATTTCTGCGACATGCATTCTACTCCACCATGAGAGACGTGGTCGTGGACAAAGCTATGTTTCTACGGAAGCTGAAATGGAATATCGTTCAACGAAGAAGTACTCAATGTACCTCATCACCCAAGCTTAAAATGGTCTTGACGCTGCAACACGTGAACTAATCAACTCAAATAACTCACTCTTGAAAGCCTCCGAGGACTTTAAGAACCAAGCGAAACTACTCAAGCTCAACGAAGAACTCATCACATTCATCTACGATGTTCAGCATCAACGCAGTACCTTCACAGACCTCATCTTACCGCAGGTGTTCAGCCCGAGTGAGGACAATAGTAGACATGCTCAGTCACTATTGCGTCTCCATCGCAAGTATCAAACTCGTATGTGTTACAGCATCAACAGCGACTGCCCAGGGATGTACCAATATCAAGCACATCGGAAAAGCAATGGCCCGTCTGCACCGTGGATAATCCGTGGATATCCCGACGGCTGGAGAACTCGACGCGTTGTACTCCAAAGTTTCACGATCCCACCAAAGCCCTCATCCAGTACGCCGTCTATTCGAAGGGGGAAGTCACCGTCAATGAACCCCCTCGCAAGTCAAGCCGCCACTAAACGCACCGGAGCTTCCGTTCCTGTTACCATGCTGTGCCACTCGTGTCACAAGCCCCACGCTCGTCGGTCTCATTCCACTCCAAGTGGAAGTCGTCGCGGAAGAACATTATCATCTGAGAGCGTTCTTCACATGTCTCATGTTGTCACTTCTGCAAGGACAATCATCACACCAATACATGCCCCAGAGTCGTCTCACTGACGGACCGCTGCTTGAAAGCTGTGAAGGATGGCCAATGCTTACGCTGCCTGTATGTGCATACTCCTGGCCACTGCCACCGCACCGTCTCTTGCAGCGTCTGTCACGATCCTAATCACCACCCAGCTACTTGCACATCAAGTCGGGACCTCGTTAACGACGTCGCGGAAGATATGGACATGTTCTACGGTGCTATGTGGACAATCCATCGAAACGTCCACAGCAACAGTGAACACCTTTTCATCCCAATCGCGTCGGGCTCTCCCAACTAGTATTTGTGTGGTGTGGATCACTGCGCAATTCATTGCTCGGAGTTCGCCAATTTTCTTCCAGAATTGTAAAGGTTTCCAAATGCTGAATTGTTTTGTGTATTTGATTGTGCGGTTATTGTTCTGCTTTTAGCATAGATTTTCGTGTACTCACAATATTTTGTTTTGTTTTTTTTTGACCTCTTTATTTGCTCACAGTATTTTCCTGTTCCAGCATGTACCTCCTCATTCAGTTATCTCTTATCCTCACGGATCTCTCTGTGCCTTATTGTAAATCTTAAAGAACTTTATTGTCACTCCAGTTTCCTAATTGAATGAAGAATTGATTAGTTACTAATTGAAGAAGTTTACGGTATTTGTTACCTCTGATTATTTTTTTTGCATCATTCTTCATGAGCAGAGACGGAGCGCGCGACCCTTCCACATGAAGCTCTACATATTCATGTTGAAATTAAGTCAAAGTTAATCGTCATGCGCGCACGGGAGTGTCGTGACCGACCTCCCTCTGGTCGGCAAGGAAATACTGCACCCCAATGCGAACATGAAATCGATCATGATTCAAACATGTCAAACCATAAGTGCACCACTCTTCGCGCGTCAAAGTGTGCAGGCTCCCAGGGAAGCACTTCATTCGATTCTTTGCGGCCCTCGAATACGGCCGACTCCCCCTCTCCTCGGCTACCCTGCTGATTCAACCCTGCGCGTTTTGACCGGGTTTAGCCCTTCTCTATATTGCTCTGGAATTAAGTAATCGTTTTGCTTTATGTAATTTGTGCGTCCGGTTCAATACTTGAAGATTGAATTAATTGTGTGTTAATGTCAGACGGTCATCCCAAATGTTTATTGCTAACCCTTGATTCAATTTTGCCGTAACTTCCGCGTTGAGCGCAGGCACTGGGTAGGGAGACCTAGGTGGAGTTCCTCCCTTGTGTCGTGACTGAACCACCGACGTCCCGTAAGTCACGACGATTGGGTCTATCCGGTAAAGGGTACAGAGCTTCTGTGCAATACTCTGCACAGCCTACACAGCTTCCCCAATATCAGGGAAAAGATGCTAAATGGTGGGTGTGAAAAAGCGAGTGTATGGGTCGCTGGAACAGGAAGCGGCTTTTTCGCCTCTCGCAGTGCAAAGTTTTCCGCTGCGGAAACCCCAGGTCCGCCTCTGGAGAAGCGCCCCTTCCTCTTCGATGGTCTTGATACCCCCCCCCCCCCAATAACGTGTTTGTATGGGAACATTCACATTACAACGTCGCTTTGAATTTCCTGAAACCCGCGCGACAATGGAGCGCGTTTGCTGATCGGGTATGGCGAGGAACTGAGAACGTGAACCTAGTGAACCTTAAACGAGTATTTCTTCGTGAAAATCAGGTATTTTGTAGAGGTTAAGTATGTTTGGGATCAACAAAACATCAGCTTTCTAGCAGCTGCTTGGTTTTTCTTTAACTAAGCTAAATGTTCGAGTCCTTCAGAAAAAATGAAATGCCAATAAAAGTGCACCCGCCTCTTTCGAGGATCATCAGTTCCTTCGAATTGATGTTGTGCGCTGAGTAAGAAGGTTAGGAAATTCAGGTTATTCTCTATCAAAAAGGGTAATTATTCTTCGAAAGTTAGAATTAAATTAGAACAAAAATTAGGGATGTGCCGTTGCCGTGGCTCAAAAGTGCGCGTCAATGGCTTTAAGGCATTTCAAAATGAGCTAGTGAGAGCAAGTGATAGCTAATGAACGAGATACCTCGTGCCAATCCCTAGTACGCAATGTGAATCACGACGTAGAGGATAAGCTAGCCCGTAGATGGATGTGGTAGCCTCATCGCATTGATGCGGTTGCGTTCAAAAAACACACCTAGGCTTGCCCTTTTTTCACCATCATCATCAACCGCAGTCACCAATTTGATCCGCGGCTGTTGTTTAAAGAGCGATATTGGACCGTGTATTGAACCATAGTCAGCGCAGTGATAGGTTGCGACTGCCTGAGGCCACTGTTCCTGAGCGAAGATATGTACACATCTGACTGTCATAGCAAGGGCAACTCCTGAAATGTCAGGGGAGGAGCCTAGCTTCATAGGCCCGGTAGCACCATTCAGAGCGATGCCGTTTTTCGCGGGCCACTGAAGCCCCTCCTTTCGTATGCGGATTATCCCAAACCGCTTCCAGTAGATAAATTCTTTCACTCGATCTGTTGACTATCACACCGCTTCCAATGAGTCCCATACTCTTAGCGTGGTCGAAAACAGAAAATGATCAAACAAGTGGAGGTCCCATTTTTTCGTTAGAGACAATATTAATGTGGTCTGATCAGCTATTCATCAGGTGGTCATGAACTCATGGTAAACTGACGATGGCTGATTGGCAAATTGTCAGGAAACATGGGTATGAACCTTTGAAACCTCTCGGTAGATTCCCCATCAGAAAGGAGTAAATCGCTATGAAATCACTTTGAAGTAAGCGTTTTATTCATATTTGTTCAAGTGTTAGTGTCCAGTCTTCCTGAGCAGAGAGATAGTGATAAACGGATAGTCGAAATGAATAAAATCCTTTCGTGATAAAATGTTGTTGTTGTACCGTTTCACTGTTCTTGGATCGTGTATAAGCCGCAACTACATTTGTTTAGATACAGCGGTTGATTAGAGGATTTAGCGGCACACGAAGCCACACACAGTAAGACGATTTGTAACCGATCGCTAGCGCTTTCGTACCCAAACACGATAGCAGGAAGAAAAAAGGACAGAAGGAAAAAGAAGCTTCGAAAAATAGGTATAGAACTATTATGGCAACAGTTGTAAGAAGTCGGAAGACAGGAAGGTGAAAAGAATAAAAAGTCTAGAAAAGGAAAGAAAGAAAGTGGGAAGAATGAGTTTCGCTTTATCATTTTCTTCACTACCTCGGTATGTGGATCTTATCGTATTGAACAAGCAGAGCCGAAAGCTAGAGATGCCGTAGATGTAGAACATCTACGGCATCAGACGATTTTCCCACACAAACATGGTGCACGGTTCGAGCTCAACCAGGCCTTGTGGGTTCGTGTGCTATTATGTTTTCTGAAACGCTGCTAGAGAGGTGGTTTGCATTCTCAGAGGCTTCTAGGAAGCTATCCATGAGTTAACCTTTTGAAGAAATCATTTAGCAGCGTAAATCTGGAGCGCTTACGGCAGATCTACTTCAATTCGACGGCGACAGTAGATGACGTCATATCCTGAAAACGGTGAGAGCAGTTAAGTAGTGTTTGCTACTATTTATGGAGAGACATTTCAGGAGAATTTCACTATGAGGCTCCCATCAACGGCAGCAGTCTGAGCGACGAAAAAATCGCTATTGTGCAACATCCGCAAAATACCTTTCTTTGCCCCCGTCCCCTCCTTATGCACTTACAGTAGTACTTTGTGCTAGTTCGTTGTTTGGATTTCTACCAGCTCTTCAGTTTGAATTCCATTGTTTGTCAATTCGAAGACTTGTTGGCTATGCTATGTGCTACACCTGCCTTGTAAATGATGCTGTCGCTGTTTATTTCTTAGATTAGCTATTATCAAAAATCAGCGGCACCTCCAGTAGCTGTGCAAGACGGGGACCGAGTCCTCCAGTGATTTGCGCACTTGAGTCCGACTGTTTGTTTTGCGCGATGACCAGCTGTTACTGAACGTGGTGGAACGTAGGCGCTCATTGACCACATTAGCATAGCATCAAACAAAACATCAATGGTGGCGGATGAATTGCACGGTAATGAGCATGCTATTGGGGATACGCCATGCATTGGATTCTCGATAACGATTGGGAAGAAGTTCGAATACTTGAACCAATAAAAAAGATTCAGAAGTGGGAACAATCCAACGCGATCACAAAGGCCGTGTTTTCTCATGTACTCTGAACGGCAACAAATGGTGGCAGCACTTGAAGCAGGGGTCCCATCTGCGGCATAGTTAGCAATTCGTCCCAGTTGGGAGTTGTATGAGTACGGAAGCTCCAAGTAGTGAACCTGTTCTGACCAAGAAAAATCCTGTATATTCAAACAGTGATTTTCTAGCGTAGGTTTTCGGTCCTTCCAGCTTCTAGTTAGTAGGTTCTCTTTCTAATATTTGTCACTTTACTTGCTGAACAGAAATCGCTTGAGAATCAATTGTAACAAAGATTGTGTGTTTGGAAAACCGTCATTCGAGAGATGGCACAAAATTTGTCACTTCAATTTATTATTATCTGAACCATTAACGTGGGCTGGTGTCGGTCTCGTGTCGTCTTTCCCTACGCAAGATACTCTGTGCAAAAATAGCTTGTTAGGAGAAAGAAAATGAAGGTCAAATCATCAAGCGAGAGAAAAAGAGATGAAAATCAATCATGTGAGGAAAAAGAAAGTGATGCAGAACACCGACGACCAGCGAATCACTGGGAATACAGTGGTATTAATCAACCTCAGGAGATGTACCGATTGAGATAGTACTTCCTTTCAGCCTATTGCGACTTTAAAGTAATTCGATTCAGATTACATAATGTAAATGTAATTCCTTTTTCCATTAACGTAATCTTTTATTTTTGATCGAACAAAAGAACCTATTTTTTATGGTAATGTTTACTTAATTCGCAATATTGAGCACCGATGTGGACAACGTTATCCCTTGTATTTTCTATGGTAGGATAAACCGGCCAACTGTTTGGCCCTTCCAGCTGTTTTAAAACATGACATGCTCAAAAAAGAGAGTGAGAACCGATTTGCGAACTTATTACACTTGTACATTATTAATAGAAGGATGGGGGTAAAGCATTCGACATCGATCAATATTTTTTGAGATGCGCCACGCATTTTACTTCCATTCAAAATCGTTGTGGAATTTGGAATGCGATTTGGCATAAACAGTGACTTGTGAGGGCCAGTCGATGACTAATAAGTGGTCTCAACCTCTCAGATAAGTCCAGCACCTCTTCTCGACCCTCGAGTGCTTGAATGGCCCTGGCGACGCATGCT
>KZ346112.1:9400-22772 GCA_002352805.1 Teladorsagia circumcincta | reverse complement strand
CCAGATGTTCGCCAACTCATTGTACAGGCGCTTATAGCAGCCAGTGATGGAGTGATGAGTTAGGAGTGTTTACTCATCCTAACTTAAACAAGCAAAATGGCAAACGCTTCAAAGATCCAAACCCTAGATCACACACCTTTCACCGGCTGCGCCACTGCTGCACGTCCCATTGCAATCTCGATTGCCCTATGTGCACGACGTCGTCGGGGAGGATGAGGTTATAACTTCGTTATAAGGATCGTTTAGCAAATTTGGAGGGCAGATTTGAAATGGTCGTCCCAAGATACATATAGCATTGGAGATCCCGTTCTAAAAGACCATGGCGACGTGAGATCTTTTCCTTGTAAACGGGAATGCTAACTTCATGCACAACAATGGGAAACAAACGTATTTCGAAACGCTCTCCAATGAGACGAATGCAACCTTGAAGTCGCTCCTTGGGCTTCGCGCACGTCACACGGGTATTCCTCGTCTATTTCTTCTCGGGCTTTCTTCACTATTGCTTCGAAAGACTTAAACTGATGATGGAATCAACACACCTTACTTTCACTCAGCGACCAGTCTTTGGGTGAGGTGGGCGTGAACCTGATGCATGGTGACCATGCTTTGGTGCTAAGAAAGTCGAGCAACTGAACTCGGCACCACTCTTGGATGAATTCGGCTTTATGGGTGAACACATTGCTGCTGGAAACACCTCGGATTATTTCCACAGTGAATACTGCTGAGCCTTCGTTACGATAACCTTAGGTATCCGGATTCATTAATCATCTCACCGAAACGACGGAAAACTAACGGCCTCTCATCGCGTGGTGTCCCTTTAAACCAAAATTGGGACCGAGTTTGGTGATTTGCAAGCAATCTCTCCTCGTGGAGTAGCACTCCTGACACATCTGCCGGGAACGCAATCGTTCTGGCTAATGCCGATCCGCTCAGCTATGAAAATTCTTTTTAGAAAAAAAGTTGGAGGGGTGCGTGTCCTCATTGAATCAGCTACTTCTGCATTTTTTGACCATCTGCTGCTTGTTAGTATCTCAAATGAGTTCTCTAACTTATGATGCCAGTTCTTTACTGACCATCTGCCCCATCTACGACTTCGACTCCTCCAGCTCTTTAGCCATTCTTAGGAGCGTCGCTGGTCGCGGTCGATTCGAGAAAGGAATATTCCAGCTACTCTTCCGGCAGAATGGTTAGCCTTCCTCTCTCTCATGATGAACACATCCCTAGTATCATCGTCCGTATAGCCCTTGTAGGAACTCCAAAGTATTTGTCGCTGTCCTTCACTGGAAGACTTGCCTCGTGCATGCGAATTTCAGTTGCAGTGAAAGACCATTATCTCTCCTCGAGATAGTTCGAGCTCTCCAGTTGAACACATCACAAGAAGACCTTCCTGCAGAACTCATCATTAGTCGATAAAATGAGAATAATCAATTACTTTTGCTGAATTGTATTTCGATTTGGGCGTCCATAATTTTGGGACACCTTTTATAGCTTCTTAAGAATATCCCCCTTGATCACTCAGAAACGGCATTTCCTCACTATTTTTTGGGATTTTGGAACTCATTCGAAAGCTAAACTCCAAGCTCTCTCATCTTGAAACCTCGGCATGCTCGTTGTTGTTGTGTGTCATTGCTTCTGCCACGAGGTTTTTAGGTGGAATCTTTTATTATTCGGCCAACGTTTCGACGGAACTGAGCGAACTGATGTACTAACTAAGTGCAGACCTGCACTTTACCGGTGGAACCTAAGGCCTTTGACAACGACGTGAAAGTCGAAACGTTGGCCGAATAATAAAGGATTCCACCTAAAAACCTCATTCGAAAGCATTCGGCGTGTTACTTCAAAATATTATTTTGGATCTGAAATTCGTCCACCTTGAAGGAAGTTATGCTCATTCGAGTACGTGCTGATGTTTACAGGGGTGGCGATAAAAAAGGAGACACTTTGCTCATGCCTTATATCAGTAAGCTTTAACTCGTAGCCTCTAGATTATGGGAGCCTTCCGGTAGAATATTCCTGAAATATCCCTCCATAGACGAACGCGAGCCCCTGTTCGCTAATCCCGTAATTTCCAGAATATGACGTCATCTGTAATCCCATCGACCTCGAGGAGGCCTTCAAGAATTGCTACAGCCTGGAGCAGCTCCATGAATTGCTTTAGATGAATGGGTAATTGATGGGTAGCTGCCTCAAACAGTAACGCTTAATATGCGTTACCGCTTACAACCGGCGTTGCAGATAGCGTCGTTGAGCTTGAACGTTCCAAAGACCATTTCTTCTGATGTCATTGGTGCAAAAAGGGCGCTCTTCAATTTTCATTCGGGAGCGTTTGATTCGTATTTAAAGAAGTGTGTGGACGGTGAAAGAGAAGTGAAGCGTCTCTTTTTTTGGCCACCCCTGCGAACGTGTTCATCAGTGGATAAGTATCACCAAAGCAAGCGATCGTATCCCTCCACAGGCTGTCTGTACGCAGAAAAGATATGTTGGGCTACAAGAGAGAGCGGGTGGGTCGTATTTCAGAGTTTTCCTTAACGCGACCTTGGTCGTATCCTAGACCATCAGATGAGCACGCTAATGACATTATGTGAGTACTTTCTGGTCTTGCGATATTTCCCTTTTACCGATAAGCTGCGGGTTGAATCACAAATCACCGCACGATTAGATTAGTTCATGGAGGCACTAGGTTTGGTGGCTCGCCGTTCAACGCGCTGGTTAAAGGAGGACTCCACGGAAAGAACGAAGATCGAGGACAGGAGAAATTGCCTAGTGGGAAGACCGGCGGACCTCTTGAGGATCCGGACAGACATGCAGTCGGCAGCGGGAAGATTTGATCTCGGAGAGCTAGCATGGCTCAATCTTGGCGAGTCCGACGATCCCCACCATCTATCTAATCACTCGCCGCAGATCTATACGCAGCGAGTGATAGCAGAGAGAGCGTTATATCAAAGAAGGCAGGATGATTGGAATGGCATCAATGCCGAGACCAAGGGGAAAGGAAGGGATCCCATTTCTTAGGTTCTTGGCTAATCCTCGCGGTTTTTCCTTCTTTCCGTTACCACTCACCATCCCTAACTCAATTTGGAATACATTGTTTTTCATCGTAAATTCTTCCTTCAAGAAATCACTGGGAATTTTTCAGCTTCAGTACGACTTTTCCCTCTTTGCAGTCATTTCTTATACAGAAACTAATACATATACTTACCAGGGAAGCATTTCAGGACATGGAGCGCTTTTTGTAAATGGTTTTTTGCATGACGACGGGATATGGAGTACAAAACTAGGCTCTATTTTTCTGAGTGGTCCTATGAATGCTAAAAAAGGAGTGGAAAATGTTTTATTGGAAATCGCAGTTTTCCGACCTCCAACGTGGTTTATGTCACTCGTGACGTTGAGTGGGCGCATAATAGGAGGTTTCCTTCATCTGAACATCGAAAACAACGTTGAACAAAGCCAAAAATAAAAATTGTACATGATAAGCGCAAAGCACATGGAAGTTTCATTAGAGTCGTTGACATCCATCTGTCAGAAGTGGCCGGATGGTCGAGTGGACGGCGAGATGGACCCTGGTTGGCACGGTTTGTTCGGGGTTGTTGGTTCGGTTCCCTCACGCGCCCGGTTTTTCGCATTTTTTCAATTATCACTTTTTACATTCGCATGTAATTGCGAGTGAGCTTAACGCTCATGAATGTCGTTATCGAGAGCTACGCTATCCGATTTTCATTCTAGAGTGCACCTTATTTTTAGCAGCCGTATCTCCTTATCGTTTCTTCCATGGGATTACGCTCGTCCGAATTCATCTACCTCACACCTTATCGATTAATAACGCGTGGGTAGCAACTTCAACGTGGCAGCGAGCGTGAATGCTTCCTTTAATGAGCGTCAGGAAAGTGTAGTTGTTACTCTCCTCGCAGGGAACACCTACTTATTTTCCTTGTAAACATAGATTGCCGGCGTTGAGGAATGTCCAGGATGTTCGACGACTTAGCCAGCCAGGCATACGCAGTGCATCGACGATAACAGGTGGTGACGCTAGATTGCCCTGTGGGCAGGAACTGCGATAGAAGTGTAACCATCAGCCAAACGGACCGCTTGCTATCATCTCAAAGCTGTCTTCAAGTGGGCTGTTTGCGTGACGTATTGACTATGGGCTTACCCATGGCCCAATTTTCGTATTCTGGTCAAAATCTCGATTTTCTCTGAAACTGCAGCTGTAAGGGTAATTAATATTTGATTACGAATCTGACGTCCATTTCTCATGGAGGTGCGACATTGCGCCATTTTGGCCTCATTAGGCATCATTTCGGCGCCGCTTGAGAGCCATACAATTTTCACCCCAATTTCGGGCAGAAAGCTAATCAAAAAGGTTAATGATGACCATGATCATAAGCATAGTACATATTTTCATCAATGGCGACATTTGGCGTCATTTGTCAGGCGCCAACGTGAAATGCAATATTTTGTCATCAGTCGGGACCGATCCCTTGGATTTTTCATTCCTTTTTTGGCCTTCAGAGGGCCACTCAGAATAAATGGAACCTAGTTTTGTAATCCACGTAGGCATCTCTCTATCATGCAAAAAATCGTTTTGAAACAGCGCTCCACGCCAGTGTTGAACCATGAACCTATCTTCAGCACGTCAAATGGACAAAACTTCCTCAAATTTTCACAATTGGGGACAACTTGCATGGATCGAGAATCTGCAATTTTGTCACCGTCACCGTCAAAACTCATTTTGGTGTAAAATTAACAAGTGAAATTTTGAAACAATTCGGAGGAAATCCTATTAGATTGTCAAAAAAGCTTTTGTGCAACTGCTGACAAATTTTTCAAAATTATTTCTCCTCATTAGTACAGCCTGCATTTGACAAATATACGAAAGCGTAATCCTGAAAACATTGCTCTTAGGAGGTAACTCCTAGTTGCGGTCGCTCGGAAATCCTCAGCTTTTGAGGCGAAAAACTCGAAGAAATCCTCCCCAGACTCCTAGATTGCTGGGCCTTCTGCCCAATTTGTGGACAAGGGTTGTCGAAACCCAGCTTTACCAAAATTTTTAGCCCCTGACGGCAATTCCAATCCACTTGTCACCACTACTGATAGCCAATGTAGCGAAGTTTGTCGGTAACCACTCTCAGTGAATCAAATGTTTGCAGCCCCATCAACACTGGAAGCTGCCTCATAGGTCGCAATGCTGAAATCAGCGTCGGTATTCTTGTTTCTATGCGTTCAGGTCAATGGTGCTTTCGGGTATGGTTCACTGAAGAGTTTTCTTCTGTGCCATTAGCAAAAATGTGGGAAAAGCCCTAAATTAAAAATTCCACGAAAAAGTTCTCAGCCATTGAAGTTGGTGATTTGATTATATCCTTTTGCCATGATTTCACGTCTTTTCGAGGCGGTATCGATGGACGGTTGGTGTGCTCTCACAGAAACATTGAAAAGGCTATGTCAGTAACCGTGCAAAACGCCAGGGCTATTTCCAAGATTTCAGAATACACGCCATTCAGTATAGCAGGCCGATCAAATTTTCCAAAATATTTTTTTTCTCGAGTATCTGGACACTGACAGTCAAACAATTGCCAAATTTCAAAGACCGGAAGCATCCCATTGCAACATGTAGCTTCTTGCCACTCACTCACTCGTCGCATTTTTCGAATTTATGAATGCAGGAGCGGTCGAACGCAGTTTCAGTGAGAGGCCATTTTTTCAGATTTTTCAGCTGTAACCACTGCGAAGTGTTGCGGTAGACAGGCTCTTGAGGGGCATTGACAATCGCTAATATACGTTTTACAGTGAATGTTTCAAAAAAAAGCGATTCCCGAAGACTTTGTGATGGAAATGCGCAAAGACTTCTCCAACAACATAATACCTTGGGAAGTCCTTCATTTCAAAAATCCTGATTGAGTATCGTTCGATTACCCGCTTCAACTTCGCGTGACTGTTGGGTTCTAGATATGAGCCTCGGGAGAATAAAAACAAATCTTTAAGTGTGAAATGTGTATGCTGTTTACAAATGTCAATGTGTTGATTTATGTCTGCGATAAGTCTACTGAGTTGAGGTCAGCAGTTAGTGTAACCAATAGGGAGAGGCCTATCTGTGGGAAAGTGAGGCGAAGGCGCAATATGATGAGGTAGAAGCTTACCTTCTCGCTTTTGCCAGGTTGACGGCCTGAAAAAAGCAGCACGTCCATGCCTCCCTATTCAGGCTGTTCCATGTAGTTTTCGAGAGCGGCGCTGGACAGTTCGGACAAGATGGTGTCAGTCTACTCCTGTATACCCAGAATCGATGTCTCCATCCAGTTGATGAATGTAGGGCAAAGCGCATCTTGTATTAGGTTGTCTCATAAATAGTGTCGTTTTTTTTCAAAGAAAAATTTTTAAGTTGAAATCCTAAATTTTTATAGAATCTTATATACCATTCGAAAGAGAATTGTCTGCTCTACAAAATGACATGTTTTTATTCTCTAACCACTGCGCTGTTTTCAAATTTCGAGCCTGCAAAATGGGAGGTCCAGTCGACGAAAATCAGCCGAACCGACAGCGAGCTCTAACACTATTTTCCCTGAGGAGAAATCAATCAATGATGTACCCTTCACTTACTCATGACCCCTTCTGAACATTTTGCTGTTGGGTTGTGGAAAAAGCCTCCCCTCATTTCTTTACGAATTTGATTTTTGATAAGCCATAGTGTTCTTCAAATTAAAATTTTTCCGCTAAATCACCATTGTTTCATATAAAGTGATATAGCATTCGTGAGCAATTCTACTGCTCAACTTGTACATATATTTTGTTTTTATACTCCTTGCAAATCGGGTCGAATTTTAGGCCTGCGTGATAGGGTGTCCGATACACGAAAATGACCACATTACTTTGCGAAGAATTTCCTTTGAGAAGGAGGGAAAATCAATCAGACATACATTTTTAACTTAGATATGGCTTGCTCTTAATATTCCACTAGTTTTTCAATGTCTCGGCTTTAAAAAGTTTCTGGCCTAAATTTCAGGGGCGGGTGCTTGACCATCGAGTTCCGGCGGAAAAGCCAAATCTGCAATAGTAGCGAGCCGACTTGCTGGCAAGCCTAACAACGAAATGTCCAGAAGAGGTCATGAGTAAGTGTAGAGTACATCACTGATTGATTTCTCCTCAGGAAAAATAATGTTAGAGCTCGTTGTCGGTTTGGCTGATTTTCGTCGAGGACCTCCCATTTTGCAGGCTTGAAATTTGAAAACTGCGCAGTGATTATGGAAATCGAACATGCCATTTTGAAGAGCAGACAATTCTCTTTCGAATGGTATATAAGTTGTTTTTAAAGCCTAGGATTTTAGCTCAAAATTTTTTGTTTGAAGAAAAACGACACTATTTATGAGACAACCTGATACTTCGGTAAAACTTTAGTGGGTCTCGAAACCGATTCGGTCGGCCGTGCCGAACACTTTTCGGAATGCTGCTCCCTGGCATGGTTGTCCTCAGTCCAGTATTCTGTCAACCCTGTTGAGGTTAGCGCGATTGGATGATTACTGCCAATGTGATCTAGAACTCTCCTCTTGTACAGCAACACAGTCGTGCTGCTTTTTACGGAGTGGGTACCCAGCACTTCTACAAGTAGTCTGATGAGTCGAGCCATAGTTTTGAGAACTCGCGGCGAATTCGTCAGATGTTTAACCCTATGGAGGGGGGGGGTGCAGTACGGTTTTTTACCAGCTTGATGGCATGTCGCATATCAGAAAAGGGAAGAGAGCAACGAAGTATCCATCCTAATCCAGATGATAAGTAGGCAGATGGACTCGGATATCGAATAGATCTGAGTAGAAGTCGTGAATGATCTAATGCACTGCCCTTCAGAATGCATCAACTGTTTCATCCGGAACGCGAAGGAAGGTCATCTTGTTTTTGTAGCTGGCAAGGCTCCAGCGGGCTTTGTGGATGCTTCCTCCGGCCTTTGCTGCTTCGGTCAAAATTGCTGCTCTCCGCTTTTGGAGGTCCCATTTATAGCAGCTTCGACGTGAGTTGGTAAACTCGTATTGCTTCACATAGACGTACCAGCTCGAGGGTTTGCAAAGTGAGACGCCTCTTAGCGACTTTCGAACTCACTGCCTTATTGTTATCATCGTGAAGATGCTCACTGAGTCGCTGGTGTTCCTCATCAACCTTTTCGGTAACAGGGTCAAACGTCCGTTCGCACTGTTCAAACGAGGGGGTCGCGCTTTGGTCACGGGCCGAGGAAGGGGGTCGCAATCCCGAAGACCCACGGCCGCAATCACGGCAGCATCATTGGTCGGTGGATGGAAGTGTGGAAGGGAACGCTGTCAATGCTAGAATCTACTGTTTGCCAGAAATGGTGTGTCACTGTATTGAGAGGAACACGAACATTGCCTCAGTCCGCGAAAGGGAATCATGTCATGTAAAGTTTGTACAGTCTGATTTTGACTGGGTTCAAAAAAAATTACAATTTCAGCCTGCGCTTAGGTCAGAACAGGACAAGAATTATAACAGCTGCGAGCTGCGGGTCATAGCGAGATGAAATAGACTTCCAAATGCCAGCCACAGGCGCGTGCGTTGCGTATCCGAGGGCATGACTTGCTCGTGCAGACCGTATTAAATTCAATTGTTATGCACACACAAACGGTTTTAAACGAATACCGATGTATTCGGACCACATAAAGAACAACTGAAAGCAATATTATGGGAGCACGTCTTCAGGATGAAAGAAAGCTCCTCAGGAAACTATTTTTTCTTGAAGACGCTTCTTCCAATAACTCCGGAACACACAAGGAAGCGGAAATCTCGTAGTCTACAAAAATGTTTTTGCCCCCTCCCTAACAAGCTTTATGAAGGAAGTGGTTACCGCTAAAGCTCAGAAACTCGAATTCACTGCTCAAAAACCTATGGGGAAAAATGTGCGTACGTGTGATTTTTTCAGAAAATGAACATTGAGAAATGATGCGATGCTTGTTGGGAAGAGCAATTCCTCTACTTTCTTCACATGCAAAACGTGAAGCGAAAAAAATAAAAATGAAGGGAGTTATGACCGCTGAAAGTCCAAAAACTCGCGATTTCAAGTGTGCGGCAAAACCCCCAAAAATGTGCGAAGTGTTTCCTCAAAAAGTAAACTCAAGGAATCGGTTTAGCGCTTGTTAGAAAGAGCAAGTCCTCTACTTTCTTTCCTTGCAAAACGTGGATCAGAGGAGTGAAAATGAAGTGAATTATGGCCGCTAAAAGCTCGAAAACCCGCTTTTGCACGGAAATGCAAACGGGACAATTCTTCGAAAAAAGGGGTCGATCACCTAACTTCATACCGTTTTTAAAGAAAAATATTTGAAGTTTCTAAAACTTTCCATAGCTTTCCAAAAAGTTGCCTACGAAAGATGATGGGCCTCCAAAGCTGGAGGTGCGCCTTCGCAGAATTTTGGGTTTTCCACTTTTTGCAGAGGTATTTTCCGGAAAGGTAGGTGATCTTTGTATTTTCTGAGAGCGCACCTCAGGCACGGTTCAAACTTACCTCAAGAAGCCAAAAAATAATGTCCGTAAAAGTTACTCCCCTTTGAGATTTTTCCTTCTCCGCGTCTCGTCCTCTCAGCATCCGGGTGGTACCTGTCGCGCTCCATTGCAGACGCCGCTACGCAGACGCGCCCACAATCTCCAATTCGAGAATCTTCGCGCTGTTCCCACTTAGTGTTTTGTTTTCTTTCTTTGCATTATTTCCTTATATCTCTACTTCGCTTTGTTTTTGATTGTTCGCTTCCAGCCTCGCGGTTCACTGCCGATATCGGCTAACCGGCTCAACACGTTATACGTTTGAGTGTTGAAATCTGTGGTACGTACATCATGAAAAGCTGAGTTGAGATGAAATGGTGCCCCGGTAGCGCAACTGGTAGCGCACTTGCTCGGAAAGCGAGAGGTGCGGGTTCTTGTCCCGCCTGGGGCGAAAGTTTTGTTCACAACCCAGCATGCTTGTGAAATCTACTTCGCTTTGTTTTCAAGATGTGAAATTGCTGTCCACTGCCTCTTCGTGGACCAGCTCAGTTCGTGAGCTGACGTCCACGCAAAGGCAGTGGATGTTCACTCAATTTTCCTGCAGACGGTTCGTAGTAAGTTTATTTTTGAGTGTGAAATTGCTGTTCACTGCCTTTACGAGGACCACAGCTGAATTCGTGAGCTGAGGTCCACGCAAAGGCAGTGGATTCTCACTCAATGTTCTCGAGCAATCGAGGATTGAAAAAATTGAAGATGAAAAAGAAAGAAATGAGAAAAAAGATTCATAAAATTGAATGAACAGATTTTTGCATAATTAATGTGCTTTGAATTTTTGAAGAAAAAACTCAAGAAATTGCACTGCGAAGGAAAAATACAGGTGCCCATTGTGCAATATTAATAATGTTTTTTTTGTGTGCTACGATCTAATGAGCGTAAGCTCGCAACTATTAGTTTTGCGAATTTTGTGGTGGGCGTACCTCCGTGCTTATCGTGTCTATGCATTTACTTTACTGATTAACTGTTTGAATGCGATCTCTGATCATAATAATAGGACGACCAATAAATGTGATCGAAAATGGCACTGTGATACATTAATGTGAGGTGAACACAGTTTTATCACACTTGAGTGCACATCCAACAACAACAACTGGGGGAGGTCGCAAATGTAGTTCCTCGACGGCGGAATTTCGCAAAAATCTCGAAAATATGCGAATGTGACAATTGGCCCTGTTCGGTAATGCCATCCTCCCATAAGCTTATAAGAGAAGTGAAGTGGTCTGAGCTGATGAATGATCTGAGGCCTCACCTTCGGAGCTTTGCGGCTCTTACAACGCTCCCAGAGAAGAGGGATTCTGCGCGCAGGAAACAGTGCTTCTGTACAATACTCAGCTTCGCAGCGACAACAGCGATGACAGCTAGGTAAACGTTGCTTGGATTTGGTAGGTCAGGTTCATCCCATCCTCAGGGCTTATCCTAGATCTCTAACTATCGTATTTTGGATTTAGAGGGGAGGAGTCTCAAACTCTGGTGCGCATTGCACTATACACTTTCTATTTCTCCCTTTTCTCTTTCCAGTGCGCTACAACTTTCCTTTTGTTATTACTGATTACTACTTCCATGCTTGCAACGAGCTGTTTTTTTTCAGAACTTGTAAAGAAAGTTGTACCAGTTGGGCATATTTTCTTCGGGTTGACATCTGAGCCGGTATGGATGGATGGGTCTTCGATGGAATATTTCAAAAAGAAGGGTGAAGTAGATGGACATAGGCTATGCTTTTATGTGAGTTTCATCAGTACCATTCTCAAGGAAAAAATATTCATTATTCATTTTATTTTTTATTTATTTATTGATAGCGCATAGGTGCGCTATACAATTCACATCTGATCAATAAAATTAGTGAACATCCTACTATATATAATTCGCTAAGTATGTCTGTGTGTGTGTTTTCGCGTATCTGCAGTCGTCAGGCTTGATTTCTGGGTATGTGGACGGGAACATATTTGGTGGGAGAAACGTTATAACTGCTGATAAGATCTGATGAGGGGCGTTAGAACGCAAAAGTCACGAAACACATGGCGCGCGACCCAGTAGCTGTAAGGTGCTGTCTTCCGACTACGATGTAGCGGGTAAGACGGGAAAATATGTGGAGACCAGAAATTTATAACAGCTATAGGGGTTGATAAGAGGCGTTGGAAGGAAAATGTCACGACATTGACAGCGCAAGGCCCAGCAGCATCGGAGCGTTTCTTTAGAGATATGATCTTGGGGGGTTGAACGGGACATTTTTGATAGACTGTAGAGTAATGACAGCTGATAGGGGCTGTAAGAAGTGTTGCGAAGAAGATGTCACTGAAGCTCTTATCTAGATAAGCGATAAAAAATCATTTTATTTCTTTGCGATTTCGTCGTGATCCTTTAGGCCGCTAATCTGCCGGAGCTTATTGAATGGTCGGTGTCTGTGGAATTACGGGATGTATTGGTATTTCTGTTATCTCATCCCAGGTATAGAAGCTTATCCGACCGCTATACCATCCCAATATTCACAGCATGGTAGATGTCTACGCTGTGGGCTGATAATAAGCAGCCCAAGTAGTTACATTAGTTATCCAAGAGTAAATCGGCTGTTAGTGTTTGTCAGTTTCAGAAAAAATGATGTTTATTGATAGGCGAAACGTGAGAATTACTGCTTAATCACCTGCTTACCACCGGTCAATTCCTTTGAAGGCGCTATGTTACATGATAGAGTAGCCCGACTATACTCACTTTTGCTGGAGTCTGCGCAATTATGCGCACGGTAGCGAACGGAGCAAAACTGGTAGAAGATTAAGTAACGATAAGTGAGCCAGCTAGACAGCACTCGAGATGAAGAGAAGATCTCCAGGACGAAGTTATAAAAAGCAGAGATGTACACTAATGCAATTCAGGAGCTGTAGGCTCAGGAAGTTGTACTCGACCGACGTTTTAGAAAATTTGTAGTCAATATTTAGAAGTCCGTGGGCGGATAGCGCTGGGGAGAATGTTACTCCTAAGCGGGCTTGAGGTATACGCATGGAATCAGAAACTGAATTTCCAGATGTTGGGAATTCCCTACCCCCAACAATTCAGTTTCTGTCCCGCCACACTTCAAGTCCAAGTTTAAAACAACTTTTGTAGGGTGACTACAGTTATGTAGGCATCTTAGTGAGGTCACGATCTGGTGGTCTTCTTATCATGCGCTTGGAATTGGTCCACTACAAATAAGCGAATTCAAGGCATAGGACACTATCAAGTACATCTTGGAAAAAACACACACAAAAAGAACAGAAATAATAGGTGGCATTTGTTCAGTAAGCCGTTAGGCAGCTCGCGAATGAGGAGGACGGCTGCTACAAGGGGATTTTCAGATACTACGGACTTATGAATCTCGAATGCCAAGAATATGCAACAAATTGATTTTTTTCAATCTACTTTTGAAGGCGCTGACCTTTGGTGCTCCTTGTATACATATCTCAGCTGGCAAGGCATGAATCCATCTCGCAACACGAAAGATTGGGTAAATGAGAACTTTTGCAACCTGTGTTTGTGAAAGTGCTGGGCAATGCTAAGACATCGAAAAGTGCGCCCTCTTCAAGGTCTGATCACCCAGTACCTGCTTGGTTTCAAATTCGAATCGCCACTGAACTGAGTACTTTCAAGCCAAAGATCAGATCATTGAAACACATCGGTAGAGAAGCGACTTAAGTCGCAATCGGCGCAGCCGTTCACTATAGTCAGGCATACTGCCTAGGTGAGTAGAACCAGGATCACATCTGCGTAGTACAAGTAAAGACTTGTTGATCTTTCTTAATCCTCATCTGCAGATTCCTAGTGTTGGACTCCAAATTTGCGATCCTATTCAATTATTGCGTTTGCTTTGTAAAGCTTCACA
>KZ346110.1:62727-82283 GCA_002352805.1 Teladorsagia circumcincta | reverse complement strand
ATAAAATTCCACTGAGATTTTCACCCTCCTCTTTCTAGGGCTATAACTTCCTTCGAATTCGAGCTTTTGCGACGGAGTGATTTGATTTGAAAAATTCAAATTATCCTCTCTCTTATCGTGGCTAAATTTTCATCGAAAGTTAATTTATTAAAAATTTTGCACATTGTTACTTTTTTCTGGTCAAACGCGACTTTTTTACCTTCAAACGATCATAACTTTGTTCAATGTCAATCATTCAGGAAGCTGAACAGGTATAACCAACAACAGGCTTCAAGCTTTCTAACAGCCCCCTAAACGTCCCTGAAAAAGCAGTGGTTCAAAAATTAGTCCCGTTGTTACTTTTTTTTGACGGGTAGTCTTTAGGCCATTTTCTTGAGAGCGCGGGTTTTCTTAGGTTTCACTGCCCGTAACTTCTTGGGAGACCAATTTCATGCTTGATTTAGGATGTGCTAGAACGCGTCTAGCATGCGCTTGCCCTACATCCCTCGCCTTAGTGCGCGCCACGCCTCGGGCGCCCTTCTGATTCGCTGATTCATTTGAAAGCTCATTCAGAAGGAAGCGTGGATTAGAGGTGCTCTAGTATCAGTCATTTTGGGTGAACGTAAGTGCTGGCTACTGATTCCACTGCCGGCCATCGACAGAGTACGACCCCCTCCCCCTCAAACTCCATCCAAGTACGACCCCCCCGTTGTTACTCGTAACAACGTAGGGTTGACCCTGGTTCCGAATTGTAGTGAGTGGAATTACCATAGCTACAAAGTGTTCGGGCCGGCTACTTAACCTAAGACTGTATCAATCCGCAAACGACCTCTCAACCCAAAAATTCCAGACGGCGTTACCGCAAAATTTAGGGGCATTCCCTACGATTAATTGTAATCTAGGAGGGGCAGGAAGTTGGGGGAAAAGGAAAATTGCTCACGAGCCTTGGACTTTCTTTTCCCCATCTAAAGCTTAGTCCCGTGTGTTTGACGGAAACATGTTTCACGGTATTTTAGATGTGTTGCCCCTACAATGCCCCCATGTCTTGCGATAGCTCCTTTCCGACTAATCTAAGCTCTTACAATTCACATGAACATTTATTCAAATTTATTTATTCTTATCATATACTAATGTGAATTCGTTTCTATTCATATGTTATTTGTCAACCTAACCTTGCAATAAATATATAAGTAAATAAATAAATAAATAAATAAATAAATAAATAATAAATGAATAAATGGACAAATAAATATCTGAATAACAAATAAATAAATATTTGAATAGTAATTAAATAAATAAATAAATAAATAAATAAGTAAATAGATGAATAAATAAATGATGAATAAATAAATAAATAAATGAGTAAATAACTAAATAAATAAATAAATAAATAAATAAATAATTGAGTAAATAAATGAAGGATAAATAAGTAAATAAGTGAATGAGTAAATAAATGAATAAAATCAAAGCTGCATTCGGAGACAAGAAACTGTTATTTTAGACGGGAAAAATGGGACCTAGAGTGGACTGACCCCCCCAAAGTCCCTTGTGAATTTCCTCTCTGCTTGTAGTTATTCGTTTAATCGCTAGACGAAGAAGACTTGCAACAGCACGAACGTCATTTCCTGATAGCATCATGTTAGCCGATTAAGTGCTGTCAGCTGCAGCAAATACGTGTTGAGGAGGATTCCAAGTATCTGAAGAAGGTCGAAGTCGGCTTATCACACGGATTTTGCTTTTTGTACACAAAAGTCAAGATTCTAATGGGATCACACAGACTTGTTGCAGAGAATCACGCTAGGCTTATGTCTGAAGAGCTTACAGTAGCAAATCTAAGCCCATAGCTTTTGGCTGCTAAAAGGCTTTCCTGGAGATGAGGAAACGAGTCAGTCATTCATAACAGGCTTGAAGGTGATTAGGGTAAATGTCGGGCTCCTGCAAAAGATGCAACCGATCTTTCTGAAAGATTCCAACCCACGCAATTGAAGCGGAGGGCGAAAGTAGTGTCGTGGAAACTGACGCTGCTCACAACGCGAGCGGTAAGGAGGTCAAATCTTGGACGTCGTTCACACTTAAGCCTTCATCCTACGAGTTCTTGATACCGGCTACTTATTGGACTTGCCTGGGGGACAAAAACGCCAATTTTCACCTTGACTGGTCTTGTCAAGTATAGGCCAAATCGCACCTAAAGGCCACTGAAGTTCTGGTCGGAAGTGGAGGGTGTGGAGCATTCCAAAAATGGTGAAATGATTATAAATGTAAAAATGATTGATCTACACTGAAGCTTTATCCTTTTACTATATGATTGCATGGCAATGAAAAGAACTCTGAATTTTTGGATAATACCCTCATTTTTTTGGGAAGGTTCTGGACCTACTGTTAGGTAGAATAGCGTAATAGGCACTTTTCTACATCTTTTGCACTGGCTATTTCCCTTCTATTATACTTACAGGACTGCATTGAGATTTGGAGTACAATTACCTCTACCATAACTTTTCTATCTTATAAACTACTCCTGATATTATTTCGCTGAACTCCTTGAGAAGACAGCAAAGAGAGCTAGGGGATTTAAAGCGTAGATTAAACCGAGAGCGCCTCTTGCCACTGCAACCTTTCAGCAGTGCGTCTCAGTTAGCGTCTAGTTTGGAACAGAAGGCGTATGGTTAGATAGGGCAGCCAGAAGCCGGGTCAAGCGTGGTGTCTCAGAAAATGTTCGAATACGACCCCTCCCACCAACTCTCAGCAGTGCTTATTATGCACCAGCCCTTTTCTGAACAGAGAAGCGCAAGTTCGGCTTTATGTCTGAAAAATGAAAATAATTAAACTAGAGGGAATAGCGGTACATTACATTTCAGCTCTGTTGGCGCTAGAGCAGATTAGCTGGTGTGGTAGCATATGGTATGGTGAGGCAAATAAAGCCAATCTTGTGCTTATAATCGTATCAAGACCACTTCTGTATCTGACTGCTTGGCACTCCTTAACATGCTGTCGCTGCTTCGTTCATAGCCGACCCGGGCAACTACATCACCTCCTCTAATTCTCCCAACGGACCAAAAACCCTTCCCCGTCGCGGAATCGCTTTAGCCCTGTCCAAAAGTTTAGATCCGTCAACGTTGAATTTCGCAGAAACGGCTTAGCCCCAATCCTCCTTCACAGTGGCCAGTTACGTGGTTTGAGATTGAGGACAACGCTTCTCGCTGTACTGTGGAAGCTTTCGCTTCACAGTCCGTGATTTTTACATGAAGTTGAACTGGTGCAGCGAGAGGCGCTCCCAAACCTACGTAGGCTATGTATTGTATCCTAAAACTTAGTTTCTCTGGGGAGTGAAGCGAAATGGGACTAGAATCGGCTCAGAAGGCTTAAACTCGGGCTAGGTCAATACTCCGAAAAAATTGCGACAACTGCCACTACAGTCGTCTCTGATCTTTTGTGTGATTCTTGTGCGGAAAACTGGCACCATAATTTTCTTTGGGAAACACCGATGATTGGCTAGCCTTTCAGAGTTGCTGTGGAGGAAAATCACAGTAGGGACGTCTATAGTTTTGAATGGCTGTCGGATGCATGGCGTATTCCAAAAAAATTCCACCGACCAGAATTTGACCAGAATTTTTTAATTCTTTTTTCATGTGGACTTGCATAAATTGAGCCAGCGGTATGAATGAGTTCTATAGCTTCGTGGTCTCATCGAGTAAGGGGGCATGTGGTAACGATATTGCTGCCGCCTACAGAATTTCCAATTTTGATAGGGGAAGAAATCCCCTAGGTGCATAAATCATTTCGTTTTCGCTTTTACACCCACTCCGAAGCTTCCCTCCTTTGCGAGAAATATTGGATTGCTTTGAGCGATATAAATCGTCCTGCATGCTCTGTCCACCCCCTCCCCCCTCTCCGTTTATTCGATGAGGCCCCAGATTGCATCATAAGGGAATGTTTTGCTGATAGCGCATGAATACAGAGATATTTCCGGGTTTTTTCGGGATATCACTTCGCTGAATCGCGTTGTAGCCGCGATGGTGTTTGATCCCCGCAATCTTGTAGGCTACAGCTTGGCGTCATTGTGACGAGCGCCTGGTCACTTTTGGCTCAGAGATCGCGCTCGAACCAGTAGCGTAACGCTGTATATCGCTCGAGAATCAACGTAATGTCTTCCTTGCGGTCGGGCCAAAAATAACCCCTGATTTAATCACTCTGGTGTTTTTGCACCGTTTTTAGTCAAATTTCTGTGATATTCGGGTTGCTATTGGAGGTTCTTGATCTTTGTGATAAGACATGGACTTTTATCACGAAGATGGCGACTGCACATTGTTATCATCGTGTTGTTACCAGGTCTCCGATTTTTAGGGGCAAAATAACTATCCTATAATAACCTTCTACCAACGTCCAATTAGCCATAAGGATAAATAAGATGATTGCAGGTTGCACAGAAGTTCTTTCTCCGATTCATACACAAAAATTAGTCGAAAAATAAGCCATAAATTAAAAATGTAAAAAATGCTAAAAATAAAAATATGAAATAAAAATAACAGTAAATGCAAAAAGATAAATAGTAATAGATATGTATTTTCTAAACGTTTTTTTTCAATGTGTCTATATTGCTGCTTTTGAAAGTGATACCTAAAAAAGAGCGCTGTTGGCTCAACGCAAATAAGCGCCGTAGCCGTTGGAACGGCGCTTGAACAAAAAATACCTCTATCAGCCATGGTAAGTATACCAAGAAAAGCTAAGTTGTGATGAAATGGTGCCTCGGCAGTGTAACGTGATGCACACTTGCCTGGTAAGCAAGAGGTGAGAGTTCGAGTCCCATCTCGGAAGAAAGTTTCGTTCACAACCCAGCATCCTTGTGAAGCATTCGCAAGGCGAACTGCGGCCAAAATCAGCTGTCAACATGAAAGACAACTCAGAAAGGAATACCGTCTACGTGAACCAAATCCTGTGCACCCCAAGTTTTATACCTTAATCAGTGGCTTATTGCTTTGGAAGAAATCATGGCTTTTTACGCACAAAATGCTCAACCAACACCGTCGCGATCATGGTTGTAAGTCGAGGGCGCGGCGCATATCGAAGGGTGATATCAGTGCAAATTTCTTCACACTTTTACATCTGAGCCATCATTCCGAGCTGCGCCTTAATAAAGTACTCTACTTGTGCATCAAAAAGGCTTTTTTTTCCAACGAAACTCATTTCTTCACTATAAAATGGTGCATTACTTCACATTTGCCATGTATCACTATTTTGCTAGAATTGAGAATTCTCGAAAAGGTGCATTGGACGCGCTAAGAGATCCGGCCACAAATCTGTAGCGAAGTTATTTTGTGGACAAAGACTCTTTCAATCCCCTCTGCGATCCTGAACGGCAGTCGCAGGCATGGCGTATACCAATATGATTTATTAATGCATTTTTTCGTTTTCTTCACCTCTTAGCTTTATTTATTGCTGTTTCGTTAGTGAGATTGTTCCCCTTCTGCCTTACAAAGGAAGTAGTGGGACTATTTTCAGTAAAAATCCTAGCATTTTGAAAACTGTGACGCATCAAGCGGAGCATACAGACCGTGCCAGATGTATTTGAATGAAAAGGACATTTAGTCCTCATTCTTTTTCGGTGTTCCGGAAAGAAGCGAGAACTTGCTTGTTTTGAAAAGCAAAAGGCTCCCACAGCAGCGCACGCTAACATCGGAAGGATTAGTGTGGCGTAGAAGAAAATAACATCTATCATGTAGCCTTGTTTCTACGCTTGCAAAGTCGCCAAGGCTGTAAACAGCGAGAGAAGATTTCAAAACATTGCATGAAATTTCAAAAGGTTAGACACAAATTATAATACCAAGGGGCCTAGATGGGACAGTGGTAAACATGATGCGACCAAAATCGTTGTTCCTGGACCAGATTGGCCTTTTTAACTAGGGTCAACTCTACTGCATCTCCAGATCGGTAAGTCGTGCAAATTCGATGCGGCATAGAAAGCGCGGGCTTGTGCCATTGTGGCCTCCGCACATCATTTTGTCGGACGTGTGAAGATTCGAAGGCCATTGTGGTTTTGAATGGGAGTCAAGTGCGGGGCGCAACCGCGAAGGTGGAGTCATCAACGCGCATCCTTCGGATTAGTTTTTATATAACCCAATTGAAAGCCATGGTGGTGGTATGGTCAGAGACGTTACTGGCATTAGCACAGTCTGTGATAACGAGTCCCTCTCTGGAATGCGCCATGTCCTTGCATGTGGATAGTAGTTGCAGGGGCATATGAAAGCCTGTTCTCTTTTGTAACATTGCTATGCCTTGAGACCTTCAAATTATGTGGCTGGTCACTGAGCTAGCAACCTCCTGACCCTTTCGTTGATCGACCGGGCAAGCGCGCTGCAAGCTACGCTAACGGGCACCGTTTTGACCAACACAACCTTTATTTTTTATCAATTTTACTTAGTTAAATTTCTTTCTGTTATTCTGCCAGCGAAGGAAAACACAAATTGTTCCACTGTAACCTTGAGCTCTGCAAGTCTTTTTCAAATTTTAATAATTCAAAGAATCGGAGCTAGGCATTTTATTTGTTCGACTTTACAGTGGGTCATCTTCCTAATCTCATTTGAGAACCCGGAATCTTCATTATAAGGGCGTTTCCTCCGAGTTGTTCCTTGATTTTCCTATCGGATTTTCCTGTCGAGAGTTTACTTGAGTAACTTGACCGCTTTCATTTTTTTGGTGGTAATTACCAGTTTACTGAGAAGGATAAGTTGTTTTCCGCAAACAACTGCCCGCATTAGGATTTCTGTGCAGTTCAGCAGCCTGAATGGCTTTACATACGCTGGCTGTCCATCACATTTGGGCTCATACGAAGTGCCGATTTTAGCCAATTGACATGTGTACCGCTCCATATTTTTCCTAAAAAGCTGCTCAGACGTTTTTGATGGCCGGCGTGGCGTTTTTGCCGAGTCTCCAAGGATTGCACCGTCGACATGCCGTCTGTCTTCCTCATATCGAATCGCCTTGTTTGCCGATTCGGCTGGGAAGTCAGTTGCGTAAACCAGCTTTCTGCGTGAGAATGATGATGTTCAAAAAGTTTTCAGAGAGCCCTTCCCGGTGAAATTTCTTCTATCCATTTCAATACTCTTGGAACAAGTTCTCTACTACGTTCGAAGTTGTTTGATGGTGTTTTTGTTTGTTTTGACTTCAACGCGCCGTCACACGCAACCAAGTCACCTTCTTTGTATGTTTATTGCGGAAAAGAAATAAGAGAGTTGATCAGTGTGACCTGTTCTCCTACTTGAACAAACTGGCAAGACTTACTAACTACCGAATGGGGTTTCGGAGGTTTCTGCTGGCTCTGCTAGAGCCCTTGTGTAAGAGGAGTTAGTGAAAGTACGGCTAGGGCGACGATTTGCCTCCAAAGAATCGCGGGTTCGGGCACTCATACAATTGCTCTCCTATCTGACCTTTTTTACAGGTCTGAAAGCGAGATTGTGGCGATAAGGGATTCGAAAGTGCTCCAGCTCCTAAAATTGTGAAATTAGGAAACTAAAGAATGTTAAGCTGCACCTTATCCTCGGGGATTTTCTCCTTCTCGATAACCCATGAGGCTAAAGCGATTGTCACTAAGTAAGCGAGTCGAGTCTAAATGCAGTGGCCACGATGGTTGTAGGGGCGGAGCTACCTTAGTGACGTCATTGAGCGTGATCGTTGGAAGAGCGTTGACAGCGGTTCCAGCCACATCTCAAGCATGCTGAGAGTTACAGCTCACCAAGGCGGTCAATGGCTTCATCGAAACCGCGCCGCCTTCCAATTTTCGTGATCACTGCCAAGAGAATAGATATGCAATCAAATACTATACAAGTCAGTGCGTGGCGCATTCGGAAGGACTTGATCATTGTTGAGATACTGGCGAGATACCGACTGTGCACTCAGGATAACCCCATAGAATGTGAGAAAGAAGCGAATACCTAGCTAATTTCCAGGGCACAAAAAATGCCGAACAATATTTCCTACGAAAATCAGGATAAGATGATAATAACACCAGAATTGAATTTATTATTTTGTTTTCGCTTAAGGAATATTTTATACGTTATATATTTTATTATTATAATATTTTTTATTGATACAATATTTTGTAAAAATTTGCAGATATGATAAAATTTATCGAAATATGTAAATTAATATTGAATTTTATGAAAAAAACTTCAAAAAATTATGCAATAAAACTTTTCAATTCAAGATTTTTTATGATTTTGTAAAGCAGTTATTTGCTGCGTATTCTCACCGGTTACATTTCATGTATTAGTTTTTACTTACTCAATTTTTTTATCCAAATTTCACATCCCCAGGTTTTTTCTATGGAATTAATTTATTAGAAACTACCTGATGATTGCGTCACTTGTCGTGGGGTCGAAAATAGATATGTTATTCACACAATAGGGCTATTTTTGGTCCCCGTGCATGAGTAAAAGTGCACAGATTCGACGGGATTTGTCCCACGGAATAATCGAGCCTGTGGTGATCGGTCCCGTTCGGGAAGGACTACGCCTTCCCCCGCGTGAGTGACGTCATTGGAAAATGAGTTTGCCGAGGAGCCTGTGTGTTTTCTGTAGTGACCACACTGATTTGATCCGAGTCGTCAAAATCCTCAGATGGTTCGGGAAGACCTGGGATCTGAGAAGTTGCCATTTGGGCATGGTGTCCCCTTCAGTGAACCTAACCATTGCACCCTCTCGAGGAGACATTAAGCTTATTGGCCTTTTTTGTACGTTAGTACTGCAGATAGAATGATTTTGGATCCCTTGAAGGATTTTATAAGTCAAAATTCAGCCATTCTGACAATCTTAGCGTACCGGTCCACGAGAAGGATGGAAATGGATCTAGATACCTTATGAAGATAACCCCTCGAGCGACCAAAGTCCTGGTCCCTGGCCAGCTAAACATGGAGGAATGTACGACTTGCGTGGTTTTGACCTGACGCACCGACAGCCACTGCGGTCACATAGTTACTGCGGAAATTTACTTACATGTAGAACTGTTTTCCGTGCAGCAAGCGAATCAATTCCTCTTCTCACCACTTTTCACCACCGTTGCAGAAACAAAAAGCAGTTACACCAAGAATTGACTGCGAACTAGTCCATTGAACTACAGACTGTGGTGTTGACTCAAGGCTGACGATTTTGAGGGCTAATTGTGAAGGGTGAAGTTCACTGTATTCCCCCTGAATCAAGCAGTTTGGCCGAAATACACTGCAACAAGTTAGCGTTCTAAGGTCGTCTGTGGTGTAGAGCATTTTTAGACCAGTCTGTTAATGGTGAACTTCCGTGTCCGCGAGTCCTTGAACCCGCTCTATCTGTCAATGTACAGCCGTTTCCTTTCTGTGGCGGCTAGCATTCGATCAAGGCTCGAATAATATCTTCTTCTCTCTCCGTTTTCTCATTACACAACAAGGCTTATTGGCTTCACGCGTAAATAGCGTCTGGATGGAAGATTTTTGAAATTCGGCGTTGACTAGATGAGGTCTATGAAGGTGCTGGAAACCATTATGTATGACCCATGCAGAAACAGATTCTTAGTTTGGTGGTAGTCAGGCGGCTGTATTGGTATCGCGCTCCCAAGGAGTTTTGTACTTAAAGGCAGCGAACACGGCAAGTTTTATACAGATTTATAGGGGACGCGGGGGCCTTCAATGGTACGCCAATGACAAAAAAAAGCAGAGAAATCCGTTTAGGAAACACAAAACGGGACCCCTTCGTGTGACCGTTCACGGACCGCAGCGGCCAAGACGGTGGACGTATGGACGAGTTACCATAACACGTTTGGTAACACCATGTCAAAGCATGCTCCGATCGAGTTGCTACAGTTCTGTTGGCAACATAACTTGTCCAAATCACCAAATGAACCACTGGGCGAGTGGGCTTTTGGGATGGAGTGCTTTGGAAGTCCTGCTCAGCAACCAGCGCACCTTTCATCGTGGAAGCACCCAGTTCGCTTCCTTGGCAGCCAAATAAATGCTTTTTGTGGCTCTAATACTTCTCTCATGCTTTTTTTTTTATCGCGCTTCGTTTGACGAACCCCTGGATTTAAGGAATCCGTACCAGCGATAATTGTTAAGGAATGTGACCCCAAGTAGCGCTCAGCGCGCGGAGTAAAAGACTAATGGGATCACCTCTGGAGGCACTTAACCGTGGCGCATAAAACTGATAAGAGTTGGGATCACGGAGACCACGAAGAGTTCAGTGGGATAGAATGAGATCAGCGTTCCTCGGGAAATTCGTGAGACCATCGAAAGCATTTCTTCGCTGTGAGATCAATCGCGGCGGAGGGCATCATGCGAGATGTCATAACCAATAGACTACTGGTAGCAGGATTAACCGGCAGTTCGTACTGATCAAACGAGAGAGTTGCAGTTACGGTTTTGGGAGGGGGATGGGTCGCAGTCGGGGTTAAGCTAGGATAACTACCACTGTGGGAAAAGTGTAGATGGAAGGAGGGAGGGTCGTATTCGTAGAATTTGAAGGGGTGGTTGAGCAGGAGAGGTGGGTTGATAGTTGGGCTGCATCCTGGTTACAAAATAAATAATCAAATGCCATGGAAACAGCTACGATGGCGCAGGTCGCGGTCGGAGTACGCGGAAGAGGGTCGTATTGTGGAAGTCTCCTAAGGTTGACAGTTTTGGTGGGAGTGGCCTCGAGACCTTTTCAAGGAGGGGGGGGGGTCGCAAAATTTCTGGTAAGTGCGAACGCGATTGGCAGTGGTCAGCAGCTCGCTCGTGCTGTAATGCGGTAGCCAGTGTCGAAATAAGGCCCCAGCTTTTGGAAGAGCTTTCTTTTAGAAGAGTTGGCGACTCGGCGACAGCTAAATATCAGCAGCTAAACCAAAGGTCCCATTTTTATCAACCTTGAAAGTACACCTGCATTTCTAGAGCTAGAAGCTGCCGAACTCAGCCGCCTTGGACCTTCCTTACTCTTTTTTTTGCTTTCCAAAATCAATCACCATGCCTCATTCCACCATCTATTACCGTATGCAATACCTAGATATTTCCTTGTTTATTTATAGTTGATGTTTTGACATATTTCTAGTTGAATACATCACTTCTTAAGCCCTTCCTGTTCCTCGCAATTATGAATTCCTCATAAACGAGCAAAGCTGCTGCTCAGTAAATAAAGATTTGTTTGTTCATGCACACAAAGCTTACAAGTGAGCACACAACTCGCTGATGAGAAACCCCTCGGGGAAGGGTTTTCACAGAAGAAGCACTGTAAACAGATTGTATCACATGCATTGCACCCCCTCAAATGACCGAACAGTTAGTGTTTACAGGTGCTTCTTATAGAAGCACTTCAGCAGCGTTGAAACTTCCGCATAGTTGTTTACCGTGCAGAGAGGAAACCTCAAAGTCAAAATAAACCGTACTCAGTTTTACAGCAAAATAAACAAAATAAGGAAGCTCGCTTTACTCGCAACCCTGATGAACTGATGTAGAGCTCGTTTAAGAGGATGATCGCACTCAAAGGAGGATTCCATAAGTACGAAGGTCGAAGAAGGGGAAGCTTACCTAGTGAAGAGAGAGGCGGAACCTTCAAGGGTACGGATCAACACGCAGTTCGCATCGATGAATATGCCCCGGCGATCTAGCATAGCCTTCCCTTTGGCAGTGTTGGCGCGGTACGCCCACCGACTATCTAGCCACTCGCAGCAGGTCTGTACCCGTCGAGTGATTAGATAGCAGAGAGAACGTTAGCGTTGAAGAGGGCACAAAGATGGGAGTCACCTCACTGCGGGAATCAAAAGGCAAGCAAGAGGTCCTATTACTCGGGTACCGGGCCGTTTCACATGATTTCTTCTTTATCCATGCTCTACTACCACCTACACCCTTATTTCCAGTAGTCTACCTTTTGATCGTAAAATCCGTCTATAATGGCGCTGATCAGAGATCGGGTGAAACATCTAGGTTAATATCTGAGCTCGATGTGCAAGAATGATACATATTCAACCACATTGGCGATTTTAGATGGAAGTCGGATGCGTGGCGCATCCAAGGTATGTAAATCAAATGCCGCTACTCACATTTCCTGAGCGGATCTCCCCAGCTCCTCGCATCAAACGAAAACGTGGAGCGGCAATACCGCTGCTGACCTATTTCTGGGTCGCACCCTGCATTTGACTTCTGTTCATAATCGTGCAAACAGTTGGATGGCTACCTAGCATACCTGTCAACCTACTTCCTACTTGAGCTACTCTTTATTTGAGTAATGTAGTCTTTCCCCAAAGGCGAGTCCAAAACCAACAAACCGAATTTAGCCACGCACATGGCTATGGCATTATTTTTTGCTTAATAATCTGCTTCGTTGAGCTCATATTTCAGTGCTCGAGAGTAAATAGTGAATCACGTGCTAAACAACTATTGCCTGCTTATGAAAAATTAATAATCGCGGGGGGGGGCGAGACTGGACTTTGTAAAAATAGACGGCTGTGGCTAAAAATATATTATCATATTGGTTATTCATATGATGGAATGAAGTGGATAAATTGGTTTTGGCAGTGGTGTTCATGTGAGAAAACAAAGTTGGCGCTCACGTTCAGCATGATTGGCGGAAACCTGGTCGTTCTCGGGTGTCCCAAAAATTGCGCATGGGCACCAGTCCTTTCAGAAGGTAAAAGTGATGGCCACTGAGATGGTCCTGGGATCTGCCGCGGACGGATTTCTGGGATCGATCAACCTTCAGCCTTGCTCTTGGGGCGGAATTATTAGTAGCACTTAGTCAACTTCAGAAGGCGATTGAAGGCTTGGTGTATTGGCCGGGATGCCATCCACGACAGGTCGTTCAGTTGGTGTTGGCGCCCTTTGCCACTGTGCCACCTCAGCGCAAGCTATACGAGTTTTAAGAAACCACTGAGAGAATTGGACGCTATCGCAAGATGCGGGGCATTCCTCAGGACTAATCGTGAGCCCAAGATAAGCGTGGAGGGGGTAAGGAACTCCACGGAGAATGAAAACTGCATACGAGCCCCGACGCCTCCCCCCTCGGCTAAGGGTAAGCACCCGCTATAACAAATTGAGGGGCAATCGCAAGATACGGGGGCAGTGTGGTGCATATAGAACCGAGTAAAACCTCTTCTGCACAAGCTTCTTGTTAGAAACGGGACCAAACTTTAGGCGGTGAGTGCATGAGCAATTTTAGTTTCCCTCGGAGTTTCCGCTCCTCATCATGCAGGATGCCTCGTATCTTGCGATAGCGCCCAAAATGAGATATTTGGCGCAATTCCCAACGCGTAATCGCCGCAGTGCCCCCCGTATTTCGAAACAGCGCCGAGAATTGCTAAGGGGAGAGATTAAAGCACCCTGGGAACTGCTGTTGATGAGAAAAGATTATGTGACTAGACAAAGCCGTGATTTACTGTTGATACCGAAATTTTTAATCAACATGTTTTTCTACGTAGTAAGTGGTTTAGCATTTCAAGTGGGTGTTTTATGGTTGGCACGCTTTCAGTGAAATAGTAGGAGAGTGATGAAATATGTAACTATCTATACTATTAGATATCAATGCTCAGCCATTGTGAGCAACTTGCCATATCATAATGCTTTTGTGGGGATTAGCGCACTTCTTGGAAACATCCCTTAGCTTGTTCGTTGTTTTGAAGATCAAATCTCACCAGCTCAACCGAAGTTTCTATGGCCAGAAATTTTCTCTCAAGCTAGGCCTGGGTCGCACCTTGCGACCAATCCCTGGCGAGTCGCGCTACGCGCAAACGATTGAACGCAAAGTCTAAAATGTCAAAGAGATCGAAACGCGATAAGATTAAACTGCGTATAGATAGCCGTTGTATGAACTCAACAAGCGCACATACAATCGAATACTTGCGTGATTCTGATTGGAAGGGAGTACTTGGCGCAACTCTGGGAACTTGGTCGCGCACTTAAAGGCGTTGTCCAGTGTAAGTTTATGTGGAGGAATCCTTCTGATGAATGGGATAGGACTGTTACGAAGGTAGCAGATGTCCCGCTGTCCCGGCTCCGAAGTGCACAAGAAGAGCACTTGGACCTTGCAAAGATCGCTTCAACCGCTTCAAACGCTTTAATTTCTCTCGCCTATAGTATCCTGGCCTTTGGCACTCTGTCATCTGTTGTACGCCCTCGCCGGTCTTCTATTACATTCCTTTGACCAGTCTCTCGCCGCTTTAACAGCAACGCCGCTCCAAACAACTGACTATCCCCCTAACTCAGTGTTTTCGAACGACTCTCTCCTTGTTTCTTCACTGCTACCCCCTCCTGTCCCCCTAGAACCAATGCTTTCATTTTTGTGAGCGAAAATCACAGCAATTCAATTATGGGACGTGCCTCTCGATTGGGTGAAGGCCTCTGTGAAAAAATAAAGGCTACCTCCTAGTTTCTAGGTAACCAAGGAGTGTCTATTCAAATCTTGGTGTTCTGTTGAAATTTGGTCCTCTTTTCAGAGCGGGCTGCTTTTTTTATGAATCCTGCTGCCGACCTGTCCAGCTACAAACAAGTTACTCGCGTTCCTGAGCAACCGGAATACTTAGAATGTTTCAAAGCAAGGGCTCTCCATCTCTAAGTTTTTTTCGAGCAACTGAAATGTTTTACATTTCAATGACAACCCGAATAGATCGCTAGAAGACTGTTCGGAGAAAACCCTTCATTGCATCGCTAAATTGCGAGTGATAAGATTGGAATGTCCTCATAGTCACGCAATGTCCAGGACTTCCTTTTCGTTTTCGTCGTTCCTTTTGGAATATTCTAACAGGAGGCGTCTTTGCGTCAGTAATGGCTGAGTGCCACATGCAGAACGCGCACTAGTAAATTACCCTCCTCGTTGAGCAACGGAACTCGAACTTAAAGACACGGATCGCGATTAGATTTTCTGTTAAATTCCCACCTAGGGTGAGGCAGCAGAGCAGGACATCTACTCAAAGGAGTGGTGGTACTGATCTTAAAGAGCACGACATGGAAGCTTATGCCTTCGCTAGGCCATTGCGACCGCTGACATTCCTATCAGTCGCAGCATGCGTGTCGTCTGCGCTCTCTCTGTCGTACGTGCTCTCTCGTATCTTCTCTCTCCTCGCAGTGCTAGGTCTCTCTTTCATGTCACGACTGATCTCATACAGGAAATTTCAGTGTTTTCTATGGTGCTTTTTCTTTCCACAAGGTTCCTTTTCGCACTCCTTATCTATTTTCAAACAAACTCGCATACAAACAGTATCGCAGAACGTGCCTCTAAGGCTGGCATCTTTCAGGCTTTGGCGGGTCTCCCGTGGTGAAACCACCCGTCGCTCTACATTTATGTTTTGGCGTGGATCCAGTTCAACATGGCCAGCTGATCGGAAAGGATTACACGCGGAAGGAATCACGTGCGTGGTAATCGCCTGCCGTGCATAATCGGCCCGGGTCTTTTAGGGCCTCTCGCCAGAATCACAGCCTCACTTAATGTGTTTTGGTTGACAGATTACTTCCAAACCCCGTTTTCATTCGAACACACGCATACTTACACAGTCAGTGGTTTGAATAATGCAGTATGACGGGGAAAATTGAACTTTCAGAAATATTTGGATAATATTCTGTTATTCATGCAAAAACCATCACGGAAGCAGTGCTAGGGGCACCTTGGCTCCATTCCCCACAGTATTGGGCGTATTCCAATGCATGAATTTTGGCAAGTCGTTTGGGAGCTTGCCCAATCGAAAGCACAACGACTTCAGCTCGAGGCGATCGACGCCTTGTCTTCCCGAATCGTACCAGGCGCAAAACTCAGCCTTTAGTTTCCGGAAATCGAGACCCGGCAGACCGAGAATCCTATCTATTCGGCATTTTGTTCCACATGAACGCTTCGGGCGCTCGTTTTATTGCGTTTTTTAGTTGCCCAGTCGCTCTAACAAGATTCCCCGCACGAGTACAAGGCTACCCTGTCAATCAGTGAACCAGGAGGTTGGTATAATGTTGTTGTGTACTGGCGAATTACGTCATCCAAACCTGCAACAACGAAATCTAATTCGCTGGTGAACGCATCGGTACCTCCAAAATATCCAGCCGTCACCTCACAAGTGTTTTTCACGGCAGTTTGCCTACGTCACCATGGGATTGAGTTAGTTAGCGATGGGATAATTGCATGAGTAAGAGCGGCTGCTGCCTCAGTGATGCTAATTTGCAGTGGAAATGACCGCATGCGACCGATACTGATGACGTCATTCGCAAAACGCTTCTCCCAGGATGTGATCCCTGGGATAAGCCGAGCATTTAGCTGAGCTTGCGGCGTCGAGGAAGTAAGCAATTAGGTGAACTGTACATCTGTTCCCTATTAGGAACTTAAAGGCAGTGATCACGATGGCCGAAGGCAGGGCGAACTGATGACGTCATCGATAGAAATCGGTGCTGGAGGCGATCCTAACACGCCCCCAACGGGCGGATACTCAACAGGAGGCGCGTCGCAAGGCGAGATTGCAGAGACGCAGACTGGTCAGCGGGCGATAGCAACGCGTGCTGTATGATGTGGGACGCACTACAGCACGTTCTACTGAACTTGACCCAAAATCACTCCAGCACGCGCCGCAACTCGTCCACTAACTCATCTGGGTCTCTGCCTTCTCGCCGGCCCTCCTGTGCTGTGACGGGTACACCCCAACACGTTGATGGTTTTACCACTCTACCACGTCCACCATTGACATTCAATGACGTCATCAGAATCGCACCGCCTCCCCGATAAGGTAACCCGTGCCTTTAAATCCCATGAATACCGTTAGTATATAAGGCGGGGGAAGCCCCTATTGATTCTCACCCTTCGTTCTTGTTATCGATATCACCGTTCAGAAACCGGATCCCAGAGGAACTCGTTAGAATTCAGCAAAAGCAAAGGAGAATACGGCAAAGGACTAAAACATTCTCTTGCAACGAATGAGGCAATTTCAGGGGACAAGCAGACGAGACAAAAAAGCTTATAGCCGCAAAATGCAATGCAGAAACGTCCCTAGAGGGCTATTGCAGTCAACGATAAATAGAAAAAGCAGAACCGCTGTGCAAACGTTGCAAGGGTTATTCGTTTTAATTTCTGATCAACAACAGGAAGCATGCAAAATTAAGCGGTTCCGAGCAGAGACACGCCTGCCAAATTTAGCCGTTTAGCCAGAGATAACAAAAAAATTGGGACATGCAAACGCCAGTGCGCCAACAGCAAGTTGATGTCGATCTCCAGCACCGTATAAGGCGATTCACAGTGGGTGCATGGAGATGCTCCAGAAAAAGTGTTTTTCAAGAGGTTCTAGGGGCAATTTCGAAAGCGAGCTTCACAAAGAAAGGAAAGGAAGTTCAGAATTAAGTTAGAGATGGTCAGTGAGGCAGGAAAGCTGAAATCAAACACCAAGCAAAACGGCTCAAGTCCTGAGAAGTGGGACCCTTTATTAACCCGTTGATTTCCGGATTGGCGCGCTCTCATTGATGCTGCCCTCTTCAACGCTGAGGCTCTCTCTGTCAAACGGCCTAATGGCTCAAACGGCGAAAAGGGGGGTGGGGCGTTCCGCGCCGATAGCTCGCCAATAGCGCGGCGGAGAGGGCTAAGCTGGATCGCTGAGGGCATATCCCTCAACGCGAACTGCGTGTCGGTCCGCACCTTTAGGAGGTCCCCCTGCTCATGAATTAGATAAGTTTCCCCCTTTTCGATCTTAGTCCTTATAGTGGAATCTTCCTTTAATCAATAAATGTTGTATATAAAAAAAGTTTCTGTGTAAATAGACTTTGTTGGGAAACTCCTTGGAGATGTTTACAAGAGACTTGTGAGATGGGCGTGGCTTGTTAGTGGGCGGGTCTCTCAAATCACACGTTAGAAAAGCTTCCGTTCTTTTACGGAGAAACGCATGTATTCGCACTCTCGCACAAACATTGGGTTACTCAAAAATCCAGGCCGCAGAAATTGCAGAAATGCAACAGAAGGATTTGCCCTGTGTCGGTTTCCCACACATGGACCCTATCAGTAGGAAAGCAATGGCTAATATTCATGTCCAGTTCAGTTCACGGACTCCGCCCACTAACAAACACGCCCACTCGACAGGTGTCAACAGAAACGGTACCACGACCTTCTTTGGTGGCGCTCATATCAAAAAATGCATGCTTCGTATATCTCGATGGAAAATCGTCCACAATCGTGGATTTCAAAAAGAACACTAACGCCATGGAAAACTCGTCCACTCGTGGGTTTCTGTTGGAGGGGAGGGGCTGGGAGGGATGTGGGGTTGATTTTAACCGTTCTTGAATTTCTTCGTTTCCATGGCGCTGCAGTAATTTCTCATTGCTCATCCTTAGGGTACCACAACTTTGTGAGCTGTTCGCCCCTTTAGCTTGAAGTTGCATTGGGGTAGTCATTGTGGAGTTTCTCTCCGCGCTTAGAACTGCTGAAGTGAGTAATGAATTCTTTCCGCTCGACGAGCTTGAGCCACTTTGTAACTTCACGTGCTATGCTTTAACATTTGCACAGATGCCGCATTATTTATTCATTTGTGACTGAACTTTCCAGTGAGTTTCATTAATCTCCGCACTGAAGTTTTTCATTGCCAGCTGTTGCGAAGAGCTCTTGTCAGATAACGATTGTAGCTACGACATCTACGTATATGGTGAGGGGGGGGGAGGGGCGGAAGAAGGTGAGGTCAAAGCGGTACGCCATGAGGGTTCGCACGGATACCCGACAGGAGGCTCGTCGCGCGGCGAGATGGCAGAGACGCAGACGGGTCAGCGGCCGAGTTGCGGCGCGTACTGTGCAATGTTGAACGTACTATAGTACATTCCAATAAACACGATGTTAGTGCTGTAGTGCGCCTGCGACTCGTCCGCTGACCCGTCTGCGTCTGAGCCATCTCGCCGAGCGTGGCGGGCCTTCTGTCGGGTACCCTGAAATTTTGACGAAAGCATTGCCTGGCCAGCGCAAATTACAGTGCAAGTCTGCACTTCAGACCAAAACGCTAGCAAAGGGATTATCTCGATGCTTGAATGATTTATTGATTGATCTGGATCTTGATCGGCCGTTATCAATTTATCACTTCGGACAAATTTGTGATGCATCTCAGCGCATGAAAGACCCATCAGTAACTAAATTGATTGGAGCGGTAGTGGTGCAGTGATAAATGAGGCAGCTACCCTTTCAACGACTCGACACCAGTTCCTGGATCGGATCCCGTCCAGACCAGTGATGTCTACATCTCGTAAGGGGTTCGATAGTTGAGTTCAAACCTATTCGGGAGATACAAAAGGCTGTACATTTTCTGGCTCCTAGGATTCCTTGTATGTATAAGTTGAATAACCATATTTGTACTTGATGCGCTGTACGCAACGCGACCGCTGACGCTAGCGAATCGCGTGATTCGCGAAGTCTGACTTCGGCCGAACGCTGGGCCCTTTGCTTGTTTCTACCGTAATGATTGAATGAATAAAGTTAAAAGTAGCTCAAGACTCTGGCGAAAACAAAATATCAAATAATAAGCAGAAAAACAACAAACATGAGAATTGATAACTAAGGGAGAATATCAAACGACGAATCCGATGAATTCAAGAACAAATGCCTTAAAGGCAGGGGACACGATGGCCGGAGGGTGGAGCGGATACGATGACGTCACTGAGCACT
>KZ346110.1:38494-52506 GCA_002352805.1 Teladorsagia circumcincta | reverse complement strand
AATGCGGAAGTGGTGTGCTGGAAGTGGCGTAGCTTATCGCACACACGCTTTCGGGATCAAAGCTCCTGCGAGTCGTGCGCCGCTAAGAGCTACTGAGCCTTTCCTCGCTCTGGGGTCAGAATTAGTACCAAATTTGTGTGGGAGAGTGAAACGCTGACTAGTAATCGGCTTGCTCTCATACGTCACTGAATAGGCCAAATCGCATTCAAGATTTCATAATTTTCTACGCGGAAGTACGATACATGGCGCATTCCAAAGAGACTGATCAACGAAGATTGCTTCATTCTTTTTTCCAGGAAACCAAGATCCATTAGGCCCATAGTAACTTCAGCTGAATCAGTGTAGATACAGGTCATAACTGAAGATGAATATTACGCATTTTTTCTTCAAATTGAGCCCATAAACCTGAAAAAAGTGAGAGTGTGGTCCCGAAATTGAAAAGTAGATAGCTCCAGCTCTCATGGTGGGCGTTGTAATTTCTAAGCTCTTGATCGATATTCCACATGTTTCTATGAGGAAACATTTTTGCATACACTTCACTCATTTTTGTTTTCATTCACGTTCTTCGAAGGCTTTTATCTGTGCAAAAGTCGCGTGGGATTTCAGTCTCTGATCTGTTATCACACACGAGATCGTGTAGACATCATAGGCGAAGTTTTTGAGCGATCGTCTCTAGGGAACTCCTCGTTTGATGCTATTCTCAAAGCTGAAGCGTTTGAAGCTATTCTTAGTCCTCGTTTGATGAACTGCACTTAGAAGAGGAACTATTCTTAGCCATCATCTATTTCTGCCCATAGCTCATGTCTCAAAATTGCTCTCTCCCCGTAAAATTGCTCTTCAAGGGATTTAAAGCATCACCGACCCAAAACCAAAGCCCATGGCCTGATTCGTGTCGCTCTCAACATCAAATGGCATGTGCGTTCATTGTAAAGACTGTACTGGGATGCACTTTTGTCGAAAAAAATAAACTTTACTGGGTCTGGGAATAATGTGGAGTAACAGGGAAGGGAAATAGTGGATGGTTTCCGGGGACTCCTATTGGGGAAGTGAGTGCATGGAAGTTCATACCATGCGATAAAACTTGAGCGATGGAAACTAAAGCGTTGATTTTTGGCATACGGCACGCATTCCACTTTCACTCAGAATCGCTGTGGAATTTTGAACACGATTCGGCCTATACAATGACTTGGAGGAGGGGAGGGGGGGGGCGCGTATGTGAAAGTAGGTGTTATTCTCTCAGGCGAGTCCTTAACGTACCTATATACCAAGAGAGGTTTAAGGCATGGTTTGCATAGACTGCAGGGTTGGATCCGTGGTCCGTGAGCATGGCAAGCGGCGCCAGGCCTCGCCAGGCTACACCGATTTCGCCCTGTAGAAGTCTATACCTACAAAAATTATACGTGCTCAGAAAATATACCACTGAATTTGAGCCAGAAGGATGAGCCCTCATTCTTTTTCCTCATCACATCTTCCTTGCCCATCAAGAGACGTCAAGTGGGGTAAAAAACTTGTTCGGTGGGTTTCCAATATTGTGTAGGTTCACTACGCATCCAAACGCGTCCGCAATGCAGGGCGGAGGTCAAGCGCATGGTGCGCACCAACGTGTTTGTTTGACAACGGACAGCTGCCATTTTTTATGAGGCTCCCTACTATTATTATTATTTGCATTATTATTATTATCATTATTATTTGTATACATCGTTATCCGAACCAATTCTTGGCTTCGAGGGCCCTCTTAGGCCGATGTCAGACTTTGCGAATCCACCAATTCGCTATTGTCTGCGGTCGCGTCGCGGCTAACGAATAGCTCTATTGGCTGGTACCGCAACGCGACCGCAGACGCTAGCGAATTGCTAGTAGCGTATCGCTTGATTTGCAAAGTCCGACATCAGCCTCAGGGATAAATCAGGTTCACATATCTACCAAATGAACTGAGGGATATTGCTGACCCAATAAACTCGGAGATTTACACCGCGCGGGCTACTTTGCACCTGAAAAGCACTAACGCGTGCATAGATATGTGCCCCGCTCCGAGATTCTTGATCCTACCCAAGAGCAAGCCCCGTCGTACTGTCAAAGTTATTGAAATGTGGTGATTGGATTTGCTTCTTATCGTAAAGTAGCCCCGTCATCTTGGTGTTGACTCTTTACCTGTTTACCTGACCCAAGAACTTTGGTGCATTAAACGAAAGACAGTTGGGAACATGGCGCCAGATCAACGACGAACCCTTTACCTTTCATCTTTACGGCCAGCACTTAAGCTTACAAAAAAGTATCAATGCCGAGGAATCACGAGTGCACTGAAAAAGCTCATCGCGCTCTTTGTGATAGATATCTGAAGGAAGAACATGCACATAAAAGATAACAAGCGGCGGAGCAAAGATCGAGTGCTCACGGTCTTGTGATACGATGTTATCTCCGTTATCAGCCGATAGAAATGACAGTCGGGCCCGTGTCGACACGTGTTTGCCGTGTGTACGCGAAGTGAAAAAAGCGAAACCCAGAAAATCAACCGAAAGTGAACTTGAAATGATCGCTGATAAGAACAAGACTTGCTTTATAAACACCTCGCGTAAGTGGGAAACCAAAGATTGAATTCATCATTCAGTTGATTCTCGGGTTACGTTCCCATATTTATAGCTATTTTGGGCTCGTGAACAACCTGGGAACTCGAACCGTCAGCGTTATCAGGGCCATTAGGTACCCATTGACGGAACGAGCACCGAGGTGCCTTTTTTCAGTTCTTCTCCTCAGGCTCCCTAAGGTCAGTCTCCTGAGATTAGGGCGAAAACGGACTGATTTTCGTGACAAGCTGAGGGCGAGCCTAAGCCTAACCTTAGACTTAGCCTGAGCCCGAGCCTATGCCTGTCCCTGGGCTTGAGCATAACTTTGGACCCAATGATCACGTTGCGCAGAAGAAAAGCTGTACACTTACCCCCCCCCCCTCCCCCCAAATCCCAGTACCGATAGCACTGTGGTAACCTCGCATTCCTTTTCCATCGTAAGAATACCGAGAACGTTCATAAAAGGTATGCGAAGGATATTTGCTGGCAGTAAAAGTAGTAAATGTTGGGAATAAAAGGCAATAAAACATAGCTGATCAACGAACGGCCTTTTTTCCTGGCAAAGACCGGCCGGTGATTTAATTACGGCTAAAAAGACCTACGTGGATTTTTGAAAATATACAATGGACCTTTGAAAATCGAATCACTTGACGGCAAATCGAATCCCATTGCGATTGTTAACGCCAAAAATGCACCCAAGGAGAGCGCTCACCTCTATCAAGGTTTCCAGGATCAAAGGAATGCTCAAAGGCATCCCCCCCCACGATCAAATTTGTGTGGTTCTTACATACATGCGTATGCATTGGTGCAAAATGGACCGACAGCGAAGAAAAAGGAAAAGAACCCGTTGAAAACGCTCGGGGTAGGCTTACTCATATTCCTATTCGGCTGTGCTAAGACAACGAGAGACTGAGCACGGAGAGGAGAGTTGAGGCGAGAGAGCGCAAGAGATGAGAGTGCACCAGACAACGCGTAATAAAAGAAAAGATTGCAGCTGCAGCAGCTTAGTTTGCGAATCCCTAGCCCTCGTGTTAGGGGGACTCCGTGCACGGGAATGCCACATCGGGGATTGTCCTCTAGGCTTAGAGACCGAAGGTCGTTCATCGTCAGGCACCAGCTCCCCTTGAGGATATGATCAGTAGCCCTTAAATTAAGTTGGCCAATTTAATCGGATTATTGTAGAGCACAGGTGGGTGCCTTCTGCTTCTACAAATTGAGGGAAAGAAAAGGCTTTGCAGGTAACTTAGTCAGCTCAGAATGAGACGTTTGGGAAATTTTGAGGAAGCAAGGATGGCGGGGAATATTTCAACAAAAGTTCTGGGATTGGACTGGGAAGAGTTGCGGAAAGTTAAGGCACATAGGCTAATCACGCCTTAAAAGGTCTCGTCATCAGTTCTGGGCAACTGGGGCCAAAGATATGAATTACAGTTAATCCATGGCTTTAAAGAGGGTCAACTGACCGTTGTTCCCATTTGAAATTTGACGACATTCAGGGGTCTCCATACGACCCCCCCCCCTCAAACTTCAGCACCACCATGAGCTTCAGGAATTTCTCCCCAATAGGACCATTTTGTTGAGAACTGCGCAAAGCATGGTCGACGCTGACTCTACATGGGGCTTAATCAAATTCTACCTTTTCTCTGCATCCAGAAATAGAGCTCAGACAAGAACGCTCGAATTATTTATTGGTCCGACTGGAACCGTGGGAGTGCAACCTGTGTTATTTTAAGCCGTCTAGAAAATTTGATGCATAAATTATGTGACCTTTTTGAAAGCACCAGGGGCCGGTTTCACTAAGTGCTTTGTGAAGGCAATGAACCCAATGTGTAACAGTGCGAAGCCGTTTGCTATTCATAAGTGTCTGCGTGTCCATTCAGAAACATGAAATGGGAACCAGTTCGGGATTTTTAAGAAGGCCGCCAAAGGCATTTACCTGAGTGGAAGGAATTTCTGAAGAAGGGAGCTTCAATAACTTATCACCGGTGTATTTTTGGAGTGCGCTAAATATTTGGCTTCCACTCGCAATCGCAAGGATCATCGATGTCTTTTTGAGATGCGCCATGTATTCGGCATCCACTCATAATCGCGCACGCATTGGATTGCCTACATGTCTTGTACAAACTTTAGGACCCAATGGTGACCAAATTCTTAAATTTTGCCTAAACATGAAGGTTTCTGAGTTTTAGATTCCAGACAAGTACTCTTTGATATGGGAGAATCTCAAGTGTTATCCTTATCCTATTGAAGCTTCGTAGTGTTGAATTCTTAGTTGTTTTCACGCTTAAAAAATATCTTTAGGATTTTTGATTGAGTTTTTCTCCTAAATACGTGATTAAAGCATTGCATTAGAATTTTGTTGATGTTTGCCGAGGAATATATTTAGTTGCGCGGTGGTCCACGAGCGGCTTAAACCAACAATTCCTATTGTCACATGGGCGCCGAATCTGAGACTAAGCCAGCCCTTGTGACAGAAATACGCCACGACGAATGGCGTCGGCAGATTGATGACAGCCAAACATGTGTTGGTCAAACTCTCGAAGAATTCGTCATCTCCGATGAGATTCTATCCCCTACCGTCTCGCAACTGGGATAAATTTCAAATGCTAAATGCGAAGTTGGCAGGGACCAGGTTCAATTAAATGGTAGCATGTTTCGCTTTCTTGAAATTTGAGATCAGGGATAGCGGTCAGATGCGGTGATTCTCTTAGCCGTGGGTGCTGGTGGACTAGCTCTCCTGGCGTGAGCCCCTATAATAACACTAGCAAATGCCGCTGTTAATATCCCCCGAAATCCAGAATGCCGGGGGCAAAATGTGTGTAGTTTACTGTAATCCCAGCGTTGCTCAAGAGAGCGGTACTAGCGTCACCAGAGAGCGGTGGAGAGGGGTGAGGAGTTAGGAGAGGTAAGCAGCCACGAGGATTCCATCCTTGAGCAGGTGAATTAATTCTTACTTCCTCCCATAGATAAGCTCATACGAAGATAAGCACGCTTCGCAAAATGAGCTATCAGCATGGCGTGGGCGCCGACATTTTCAAATTAAATTCACATTGAGTTCAATTAACTCGTAAAAATACCACTTTGAGCAAACAAGGAGCGATGAAAAAGGCGTATTTGTATATGGAAGCGGCCTGGTTTCAAAATTTGAGGTTATATAAATTAATATAAAGAATAATTTAGATATAGTTTACAAATAAGTAGGTAACTAATAAATAAATGAATAAGTGAATAAATGAATAAATAAATAAATAAATAAACAAATAAATAAATAAATAAATATTACTGACCCTGTAAATAAATATTCATGACCGAATTTCTTGTGAAACATTCGCGAAGCGGCCAAAAAACAGTAGCTAACAAACAAAAACAAGTCAAATAAATAAATAAATAATAACCAAACAAACAGATAAAAAATAAATAAAGAAACACATAAATAAATAAATAAATAAATAAAAACAAATAAATAAATAAATTAATAAATAAGTGAATGAATGAATGAATGAATAAATAAATAAATAAATAAATAAATAAATAAATAAATAAATAAATAAGAGGCCGCATCTGCAACAAAAATTGAAAAGTTTTTTTACCACTTTCCATACAATTCGTTTTTGTTAACCCTACATACAAACATAAGGCGGAAGTAGCGTAGTGGCAAGTGGTGCTGGTTATCAAGCACGTGATCAGGGGATCTAATCCTTTATGGTGTTCCATACAAGCCAACCAAGCCTTCCATCCCTCCTGGGTTGATCCTTTCCACCAGACTTGTCTTTGAAGCAAAGTGGAATGGGTGACGCATGTCAGGAAGAGCTTGAATGACGCCGATAGCTTTACATTTTACATAGAAAACACCGCTGTTCCTCCAGTCAGTAGTGTCCGTAATGCCGATCAATCATCGTTGCCATCGAGACACCTTCGATTATAAGCAACTAACACGTATCAACCAAACTGTTGCGATCTATTGGTCTCGGGAATCAGTCACGTACAACGTTCCCAAACATACATGTATACGTTTACACATAAACACTTGCGCACTATGTTCAAGAACCCGATCTAATTAAGACCCGGTATGTTGGAGACGCAGGGATCGAATGCTTTTGTCACCTGGTGTCTTCCCTCGAGAAGCTTGAAATTTTGTACGAGTTTATGGGTCGATGAGACAAACAAAGTCTAGGAATTATCAGCAATAGGGTTTTTGGGCCCAACTTTCAGCACAACTACACCCAAATCTATCGGATAGCGGAGGTAGCACAGGTGGCAGAAGTAAGACTAGCAAGCCCGGCATTACATTAACACAGGACGCAAAATCGGGTTTTGCTTATATAAAAAGGTCTTCGGCACCTTGGTGTTCACTAGTTCGTAACAGGCGGTTCAGAGAGCCTCGCAGATCGTTGCGTTCAGCCCGAAACCTGCTAAATTGCATAAACAATTCCAGGTGGAGGGTCGGAGGCATGGCCAGCGCAAGTGGTATGGTCATTAAGACCGAAATTTTTCCGCGGAAATACATATGAAAAACAGGAATTAAGTCAAATAAACTGTCGTAAACAACCGATTTCAAATCTATGCTCTGGTAAATGAACTTCAATGAAACTGAAAATTAACAAAATTGTGGTATGTATGCGGGCGGAAATGGTGCAGTAGCAAGTGGCGCTTCTTACCACGCGCGCAGTCCAGGAATCGAATCCTGGGTTGTACGTCGTCCAGATCAACCAAGATTTCCCATCCCTGTGGAGTCGGTTAATTGGTACCAGACTTGCCCGGGTAAAACTTTGACTAGAATATTGGCTAGCCCCCACTTTTTTGTATAGGCCTAATCGCATTCAAATTGCCACCACGAATGTACAAATGGAAGTAGGATGCATGGCGCACCCTAAAGAAAGGATTGACCAATTCCAAACGCTTTTTTCCTTCCTATCCTTATATGGTACGTACACCATGAAAAGCTTAATTAGGACGAAACGGTGTCCCGTTACCATAACTTGTAAGTGTACTGGCTTGGTAAGCGAGAGGTGCGGGTTCGAGTCCCGCCTGGGACGAAAGTTTTGTTCATAAGCCGGTATTTTTGCGGAAAATTAACAAACAATCGATCATAAACCGCAGCTCAGATTTCGACCGGGGATTTCAGCATTCGTTCGGTCAAACTGAGCTAGGGTACAATGGTGCCCCGGTAGGGTACACCTTAGCGCAACTGCCCGGTGAGCGAGTTCCGAATCCTGTCGGGGCTACGGTTTTGCTCAAACTGAGCATTATTGTGAATATAACAGACTTTTTCGATTAGACGTACTGTAGCACTGTTAAAGACGGGTTTTAAATAGGTGGGGGAAGTAGTGTTTGGTTCGTTGGGAAACTGCAGTCTTTGATTTTTTCCAATTATCTTTAACTATATGTTAGCTAAAGCTTCTAAGCCTTCACGAAGACCAAAGAAACTTCGCGAAATGTTAACCAGTTGTTGGGTTGTTTGTGAATAGTGCAAAATTCTTCGGTCATAAGAAAGTGTCGCACGCACGTGTAATTTAAGACCGCAACAATGAAATGAATCACACAGCGCACAAAGAACGACCATCACCTGTTAGACGAATTGTCGTCGGGGCAAGTTGTTGCAGTTGGACGAATTCCCAACAGCCGCCAACAACGGAAGTGATACCTTATCAGAGCATTTCAATGAAGTATTCGGGCCTATGAATAGAACTGATTCAGTTCTATATCAGTTTCCTGCAACTCATCTAGTCTATTTAGAGTAATGAACTGCAAAAAGACAGGCTATATTTGGGTTTTGTAGTCCCAAAGCTGGCGCTAGCTGATCAAGAAGCGGGGAGGGGACATCACTATGAGGACCGGCTACGAGGAGATTACGATCTATTAAACTTGCTTACGGCACCCTTTCCCCCAGTCCCCACGAAGGCTCAATCCAAGGGGCACTAGGAGGGGGAGTGATGGTGCAGTGCTACCCCAGGTATACCAGCGCCCCGAAGCACTCGGGAAGTTCCTCCTGGGTCGAAGCTATCCACGAGAGGTGCTCAACCTAATCATCACAGTTCACTATTTTGCGCTAATATGCCTCCATGTATCAATGGAAACTTAGTAACCCGTCGGCTGAATTGCAATTTTCACATTTTCGTCATTCTTCAGGTATTCTGTAGGTTATCAAGGAAGAGTATGTGGTTAAACAGCTGTTACTGAATGTGTTGGATGGTAACAAACCAGTAAACAGCCAGCGCATTCCTCAGCGCAAGGCGGCCACCTCCGGTCCAGCTTCCGGGTTGTTGTTTTCGCTAATGACCCATGTTAGCTGTACTTTGTGGTATGTTCGTCAACGCTTTGCTATTTGCTTCCTGTATGTCAAGGTTGGTCCCCATTCAATTTTTTAGCGCGATTTTTTCTATCGGAATCCTTTCATGAAATGTGGAATAGATGAAGGCAACAAAGGTGAAAAGCACTGGTTTGAGTCAGTTCAGTAGATTTTTGCCATAGGATTTTCACATGGGACTACTTCCATTTTCTCACTGACCCCTACCTGGATGACCCAACTTGATGACTGGATGGGTTGTTGTTGTGATTAGGAGTTGATTAGCCTGTGCAGTGCAACCAAATCCTGCATCCTACCAAAGCACACTACCCAATATCAGGGATATCTGGGAGGCACTCCCATTTCTGGACATTGGCTGGTTTCAGCTACCCATGGTATAGCACGGATTCGAATCTCGAAGAATTGGAATCGTAGCAGAATGCGCGGCTCACCCTAGGGGGGGGGGTGAGACTTAAACTGCTCTACTCTTTATTCTGTGAAGAAGAAGGATCTAAACAGAGACAGACACAAGAACACTCAACTGATCCAAATAGATTCAGGTTAGAACAAGGCTGATAGCGAACTTCACGGTATGCGGCATGCCCTTAGCCTCCATGCCGAAAATATACTAGTATTATTGATGAGTTGGTATGGGCTGAAAAGTGAAACGGAGCATCTTTGATGAATTCTTTCGATTGAATCGATAGTCAAAGCTGAATAGCTGAAATTCCCAATCAAAATTAGTAGCTAAGCAGGGTGCAGGGCTTAAAAGTCATACGTCAAAGATTATCCATCTGTCCAGTGATTAACGGCTGTACTGCCCTTTGCGATTTAGCAGTGATGCAACCTTGTCACATGTCAAGTATATCCGTATCCACTTCGTCATCAGATCGTTTTTCGCACTTTACAACCGATCCAGGACATTATTCGAAGGTCTCTGGGTTGAGGTCGTTCAAGAGAACACTATAGTGCGATGACTTTTCTGGAACTTGGGGGGCACTTGCGGTAGAAGTTCGGTTTGAGGACAAAAAGTCCTAGTTCTCATGATTTTTCTCAATTCCTCTGGGTTTTGAATTTTGTAATTTTTCAGGGGATTGAAAAGGTCACAGCTACCCGAGTACAAAGCCGCCTACAACACCTACCTAAGAGGCCTTTCATCTTTTAAAACCCATAAAACTACGTCCCACAGAACCACGTACCAAGTAGTAAATTGTATTGAAATAAATTCACAAGAATGCTGACTTACGAGCAAAACCTCAGCCCCAGACGGGGTTAGAACTCCCATGTTTTGCTCCTCACAACGCGAACTGCGGCGTTGAAACATCAGTTAACAAACAAATCAAAACAACTATCAATCCTATCCGCTATAGAAACTTATGGAAAGATCGGAGGAGCCAGGGGAGTGCTTTGGCTGTGATAAACTTTGTTTGAATATGCCTTGTATTCCCTTTCTAGCCAACTTCATGACGGTATTTGTATGGCCAGCGCAGCGGTTCGACGGTGTCGCCATTGCTCAACTCGATGTTTCCATTCTGTTTTTCAATTTTTGCAATAGCTGGTAAGGGTTTTCGGGCAGTTGGCAGAGTTTTGCACCTTCAATCTCTGGGATGATATGGTGCAGTTTTTGAGATACATATTAGATAGTGAGGTTAGTGATAAGCTAACAAAATTCTGAGGATCCAAAGGCCGAACGATTTCTATCAACAAGGAGTGCATGGCGTATCCCAAACGCCTTGAAACACGCGAACGACGTTGCACTTCCTGTGGAGAGAAGGGAACGAAGCAATTTCTGCCAGGCATTTGAAAGATTTGCGATTTTCATTAGATTTTTTCATTTTTCCGTACCCACATTGTCTGCTACGGGGTTCACTGGTACGGGGATAGTGCCGGGTCGACCCATGAACGCACTTTCAAAAGCCGTATCCCTTTCCGTCATCACGGCCACACCCTGCAATCTCCCAAAAAAGTCTCAATGACGACTGTCCAGACGCATTCCATTGGTGTTTTGGTTTTGAAAGTCACCCGCTCACCCCACTGTGGTCATTATTCAGCGGCCGTGTGCCACGTGATATTTGTTCCCATTCTGTCCATCTCTTAGACATTTCCGTGTACTAGCAAAGGGCATTTCTGAGAAAGGGGTCATCTTCACGAGTAAGGAAAGCGTGAAAAGGGTGTACGTAGGTTAAACCTTCATTATATGTCCTGAAATATCGACACCTGGGCGGTATTGTGGAGCATTAATGTCAACGAAAGTTGGAGAAAACTGGTTTAAACAAAAGTTAGAGAAAACTATTCATTTTATATGCCTCAGTTTTGGGAAACCAAGGCAGCGCTCTGGCCAAAGAATACTCGCGGTATCGCAAGATACGGGGGCACTATGGTGGCGATGCCTTAAGAGGCGCGTTAAACACCACCATTTTCATTCAAAGCGAAATTCGAGTATTAGCAAAGGGGTCCATAAGTAGTGCTAGGAATGATGAAAACAAATGTTGAGTAGTAAGGAAATTCATAAAGTATAACACCAAAACAATTGAGTGAATAGCGGGGAATTTACGAATACTGTAAAAGAATTTTCATTGCAACAATTTGTTCCCGATTCCCGGGATTCATGGCAGCACGTGCTGCCATTAACATCCCATCTGATGCTTATCGCTCATGAGAAAAAGCGATTTTAATGGCGGTGATAAAGGAATTCTCGTCGTAAGCGTCTGTGAAGCGTCAGCGCTGATTCTCGAGGAAACGAGAAAGGAAAGATGGATGATGGGGGATTCTTTGCAAGTCAGCCTATTAAGCTACAGATTCCTAGCAGTTGTACGAACCTGCTTGTTCCACGGCTTCATTAACCCGCGCTTATTTGAATTAGCCGCAACGCCTTAGTACACGCTGCGTATCATGGGGTGCGCGCGAGGTAACTCGTCCAAATGCTAACTTTGTAAGACCCTAGCGCCATCATCGCGCACTTTCGAACAGCGACAACGGCACATCTGTGATATAGTAGGCCACTCCATGCCAGCCCTTGAACAGATTTTTCAACACGACTTTTGCTGGGCATGTGACTTTAAATTCTCAAGAAGCCAGTGAAGCAGACTTGCGTTTGAGGGCAAAAATACTGATAAAAACATCGGATTCCTGGCTATCAAGCAGATATTCCTCCACCACTTTAGTTGCAACCCTAGTCTACGTACTGGCGTATACTTGAGAGAATAATAAACTCTTTGGACACTTCCTTGATTCATCAAACGCTTCTTACCATTCAGCAAAAAAGGTTTCCACCTCAACTGGAACGATGTACGTATTTTCCTTTCTTCGGACGGAACCGTGGGTGGCATTGTTACCCAGACGAGCAAGGAACTCGGGGACAATAGGAAATTATTTTCATGTCATATTCTAGTTGTCAGTGAATGAATAGCGTCCGCACAGAAGCATGCCGTAAAGTTCTCTTGAGACTGGTTTCGTCTCACCGCAGATGGAAATTACATACAGGTCGAGCAAAAGTGAGACTCCACAAAAATTATTACCATAATTCTTCGTTCAAAATAGGAGGTTCTACTGATTTTTGAGCGTTGTTTGGCAAATTGCGCCTAGAGATCAACTTCCAAATCGAATCTGGTCGTACAACGGAGCATTTCAGCCTTTTAGCCCGGTCATGACAACAGAATTGCCTAGAGGAAATGAATAAAAGCGCTGAAATGTGCTTAGGCTTTCCCCGCAAGTAATTGGTTAGAGCAACAACCCCAAATCGATTTGGTGGGAACAAAAGGTCAATTATGCAATCGCGGATGCTAAGTTGACTGCTAGTGTAAAAAAGAAACGAAGGAAACCGCCGGTGAAGCCCTTACACAGGGTCTCCTCTCCTGAAACAAGGAGGGGTGTGGCTGGACGAGCTGTCCGTGATAGCTTGCTCTGCCAGTAATTGTCGCTGGCCCGTACTCTAAGAAAAGCCATAATTAAAAGATTTAAGCAATTGAAACCAATCAAAAACCGGTAACACTCCTTCACACGCGGCTACAGCTGCACGCTACGCAATCGCGCAGCCAATCACGGGACCTCTACGGCTAGCAAGTGGGCGGATCGGACGAAGAGGCGGATCTCTCGGGTTGGCATGTATACCGATCCCTTATAGTGGCTTCCCATGGTGTTCAGCGACACTTCTTAGTTCTTGACTGGGGCTCATGCATCTTTTCACCCCCTAGTAACACAATCGATGGCCGTCTCCGCGGCGCTATTGACGCGAAACGCCCACCAACTGGTTTACCACTCGCCACAGGCTTCTAGTCGTTTAGCAGAGAAAGTTAGCGTTGAAGAGGGCAATAACGATGGGAGTCGAATTAATGTGGAAATGAACGGCGAGGAAGTGGTCCCATCTCTTTTTTTAAAGCGCTTCTTATGATTTCTCTGCGCCGTTGACCAACTCTTCCTTAATTTTAATGATCTGGTTCTGAACGGAAATTCCGTCTCCAAGGGTAAGGTAATGACCAAAGGTATGTACACCACCCAACTTAGTTTTTCCTCGTCCTAATCAAGAAACCTGCTGGTGTAGTAACCCTGCAGTCGATAGAAAACTATACTTGCAGTCACGAAAGTGCTACTCACCATAGTAATGTTTGTTTTCATGGCCATGTTTTGATCAGTTGGTCGACGAGCAGTACTGATGGGCACACCCAAAAACGTCCCGGATATAAACGTGTGAAAGTTCCTGTTTGGGCGGCGATGAGGGAACACATGGGGACCTGACAAATGTTGGGGAACGGTCGCTCTTGAGAACGGTGGCTGATACCTATCCTAGGATCAGATCCTCCATGCCATTTAGCTGTGGACTGCGAGCTGGACATGGGCAGTCGCATCAATTCAGGATAATGTTCTGTAGGTGGGGTGTTCGACTGTTCTAAGCATTTTCCACAATGATTTTAGACGAGTGATTATATAGCAGAGATAGCGTTAGCGTTGAAGAGGGCACAAAGATCCGAACGTTTTGCATTTTTTCTTTTTCACTGATCGTCTCTATTCGTAAAGCAACACCCCCTGATGGAGTTGGTGGGGTAGAAGAGGTCGATAATGAAACTGTGGATGACGGGTTCATTGCAAATGACAAAAAACAAAGAAAACATGGGACTGTTCAAAATAAGGGACGGAGGTGCCGGACGAGTTGTCTGAACTAGCTGGCA
>KZ346110.1:27092-38394 GCA_002352805.1 Teladorsagia circumcincta | reverse complement strand
AATACGAACGAGAAAATGTAATAATTCAAAGGATTAGGTGAGTAAAAGACACCAAGATACAGGCAGCATTCCTTCGAACGCGGGACAGTTTACAGGCAATCGCGCAGGGACACGCAGCCACGAGACTCGTCCAGCGACCAGAACTAGCGGCCAGCGGCCAGCTTTGTAAGACATGTGCCGTTGTCACGCACTTTCGAGACGCGACAACGGCACATCTGTGCTACACGCGGGCTACCCTATCTCACCCTAGGAATGACTCTTCAAGTTGGCTCCTAGCGGGGGTGTTGCTTTAAGTCCAATCAGCTACTTTTTCATCGCTGAATCCGCCCTCAATGAGTTACGCATTCTGCTTTTGATTCAAAGTTGCATCAATTTGACCGAGTCCTTTGCCTGTACAATGAACTACGGTGACCGCTGCACACTCTCCAGGATCGAGCGGCATCGTACGCTGTCTGGCCCAGCCGAGCCTCTTGGGTCCACTAACGGGTACCATTTTGTCAGGGAGAATGAAAACAAAACATGCATATTGGTTAAAGGCACACCCCAGGCAGAAGTCGTGTGAACGATTCGCTTTGGTCTGTGGGATAGACCTCTTGGAAACAATCACAAATGTGGCATTCCCTTGGACGAAGATCACCTTAGGACAGCGCTAAGGCCTTGCAAAGTAAGCTGCTGGAGCTGCAGATTTTTTTCTTTTATCAGGCTGTTGTCTGGCACCCTCTCATATGCTGCGCTCTCTCACCCCACGCTCTCCTCTCCACACCTAGTCTCTCATTGCCTTAGCACAGCTGATTAGGAAAATGGACGAGCCCTTAACCTGAGCGTTCTGGACGGATTCCTTCCCTTTCTTCTCTACTGCCGGCCCACTTTGCACCAATACATTCATTTCGTGTGCAAGAACCGATCAGTTTTATCCTGGGGTATGCCTTTAACCCAGCAAATCACTGTTAAGCCTAATTGCATTCATGCCACTACGGAATGAAGGTAGAAGGCGTGGCGCACACCAAAAACTGATCAATCAACGTCTGATTCCTGATCCTTTATCGAGTAGTGTGCAATCCAGCGTTCTCTTCCAACTAAGAAATCTTAGCTGCAATTGAGGCTAGCCTTGGCCTTTACATTACCTTGCGAGAATCTCCTGTTGACCCACTGCAAGCGCAAGGGAGGGACCGTTCCCGCTTTACATCCTATTAGAAATGTGCCTTTTTTGCATTTCACAAGCTGACTTCCCACGTAAACTTGCATAAATCGGGAGTGCCGACACTCATATGTTTGCAGTTTCCTGCACCTCCAGTAAAAGCTTGTAACAACACATTTCCTATTTCATGCCTGGTGGCGCAATTTCATGGATGCTTCCGGAATAATTTTATTGGGAGACCATTCGTTTTCTGCAACCGTTTATCGCCATATAAAAAGAAAACGGAACGTGGGCTAGTGGAACGAAATTTGCCCTTATGCAATCTGTACTTGAATAGTGCGAACGCCAAAAAAAGTGTGCGTTCATGCAAATGTGACGCTAGAGCGCACCCAACAGGCTAAAACGGCCAATTGAGAAAAAATAAACTTGTAATTTGGCTTAAGAAGAAAAAGTATGGTTCGATGTATTCCCATTTGATCGATACGGATTGCGCCATGCATTTGCATTATTCTTGCAGTCGAAATAGGGGTTTTAAAAAGTTTGACAGTCAGTCGACAATTGCATCAGTATTTTACGCTCCTAGACTAGTCTAGTTTAATTATGCTAATCTTCATTAACGTTTATTATACATTAATGTTTATTAGGTATATATTCAATGCTGTTAAGTGCTTACGTCATCTACCCACTGTGTAAGAGTGCGTCATTTGGGCGCATAAATAAATAAATCAATAATTAAAGTAACCTACGCGGGATTCGATCCATGAGTAGTGCATGCGGTAACGGCTGCTCTTGCCATTACACCGTCCGATCGGACATTTACATGACCCCATTGCACAGATGCAAAACAGGGTTTAATAAAGGTACAACTGAATATTGATTTGTGGAAAAAATGTCCACATGCCTTCCTTATCAGCACATGGCACTTTCCCTGAAGATCTTCAGCAAATAGGAAACTAGGGGGACGTTGCAGGGGTCAGATACCGTCTTGGTACGCGGTATCGGCCAATCGAGCATTCCATCCGTTCGGGTCGGTTGATTGGCTGATAAGAACCTGAGTTGTACATCGACTGGTTTGGCAGCCATTGTATAAGTCAAGCGCAGTCAGTAGGTCCGTGCGACTACACATATTAGATAGATATCGATCGATTAAGGGTGCGAGCAGTACCGTAATGATGTTCTTTATCCTGAAAATATCAAGTGTCTCAGATCAATTTATAGGATACATTTCTTATGCTAAGGATGACCTGCGGCAGGCTAGGGTTTATGGTTAAGAGCTTGGAGTTCTTAACAAAATTGCGGAGTAGCTCTAAGTAATTATCGATCACTTGATATGCCTGTACAACCTGATTCCCACTCTCACTTCCATCGCATAGATATGACCGTACTAAAAGACCAAGATGATTGCTTCCCGATACGGAACAAAGGGGGTGAGTCAGTTGGAGGTTGCGAACTTCGGACAAGAAACTGTGGTGAGTCTACAGGTTCGCGCCGCAACAGGAACCACTTCAGATCCATCGAAAACAGCATGGAGGGTATGGGTGGCAATTTCAAAGTCCCTAACTTAGAGAGAGTTCTCCTGTTGAAAGTGAAGGTAAACCCTTTTTAAGTTGGGTTGTCCCCACGATTAAAATTTAGACCCACGACCTCACGTTTACTTCCCCATGTTAATAAATTCCTCCGAATAAGGGAATTCAAAAACATGAGCCCATAATAACCCTTTCGGAGAAGATGAAGTCTTTTATTCTGCGGCCATTGACAGGGCTTTGGTCAACCCCTCAGGGTGCGCCACGCATCTGACACCGCTCAGAACTTTCATGGTATTTGGAACGCGGGCATGCTATACCCAGTGAGTTAAATGGGTGCCTTTCAAACTTTTCGTCTTTCAAAACGAGGTTACCATCATGTTATTGGCCCCAACCGATAGACGGTATGCGCAGGGTTAAGAACCGGATTTGATGTGCGGATTATTTGGGGCTAAAGGAGCAAGTTGCCACTGCCCTTCCCCACGCACCTTCAAGGCGAATTTTTCAGACGAATGTATGGGCAATTACAGCTGCTGTAGGACTGACCGACGATGTTCGACCTTTTTTGGAAAACACTTCTTCCCATTGTAACAAAACGTGCGCAAGTTCAATTGTAATTTGTGCAAATTCACGTCCATTCAAGCGTGTTAGTGTTGTGTTTGTCTCAGTGTGTATGTGAATGCGTTACTGGCGATGTGTGGTGCCATCGAAACTCGTCCGAAAGACTCACCTTGCTTTTTACAAGGGCAATGACAGCGGCGAACATACACACACGCATACACTTATACCGACACTTGCTAACAAATAGTGAAGCGCTGATTGTTGTACGCCGAGAGTTACACTCGCACTCCAATGTTAAGCGAACACGCTCCCATGAACAAGGGGCATTCACAGAAACATCACCGATGACTGCACTGGTTATACCCTCCCGCAACGGGTAGGGACCAGGGTCAGCCGTCGGTAGCGCCAAGTTCAACTGAGGGTAGTCTTTGAGATTCTCAGGGGGTGTCGTGGTTGCGGGAACTGGTAGCTGAGGGGAGAAGAAAGGAGTGTTTTTGAGGATTTTAGAGGGGGGTGGGTGGTTGCTGATGTTAGGGATCCATCTTTATTTATTTATGCAATACGTTGGATAATACAACGTAGGAAAAGGAAACGGAATGGTTTTTGAGGGTTTTCTTCGTAGGGGAAGGTGAGATAGTGGTGAAGGGTGCGTGGCAACATAGGTTATATGTGGGGTCGCATCGAGTCAGCTGGGAGGGGGGGGGGGTCGCGAGAAACTTTAAACTCAATGTATCACAATGAACAGTTTTGGTAGAGATACCCAGAATCCTCTCTGGTCTTCAAAGAACAAATCAAATAATTTAAATTGTTGAAAAATATTGTCATAAAAACAGGTTATTATTCTAGTAAAATAAAATACACACTATTAAAATGAAAGTATAAAAAATAATTAATTTGTGAAACACAATTAAAATAGATAGTTTGAGCTGCGGCTGTGATATTCGACGGTTTTCTGAGAGACCGAAGCGCTGACAAAGTATAGTACCCCCATATCGTCTCTTTCCTGCAATACGCCACGCATTCGACTTCCATTTGCAGTTGTAGAAGTTTTAGAATGCGTCTTTGTTTGGGGATGGGGCAAGGGTCAAGTGAAGGACCACGTCTCATTTCTGTAGTCTCACCTACTGTAACATCAACTACTTATGGTGCGAGGGAATAAATAGGGGAGAAGTCGAAGAAACCGGTAAACGAAAAACGCATAGGCTGGACGAGTTAGCGTTCATGATCTTGTGAACCGGAGAAAGAACTACATGGCTAAATCCCCGACCTCGAGTTGCGAAGAGTTGGTCCGAAGGTTCCCGACTCATGCTCAAGGAGTGAGCCATATGCCTATGGGAATTGGAAACAGCTTCTGGTAAGCTTTATTTTGTTCAGCAGCCCAAACTGGTATTAGCTCCATGCTCCCCCTTACTCCTGCAAGCCTACCTGAGTTCTTTTTGCCTTATCAACTGCCTGAACGGTCCCGTATGTAACAGGTTGCGATATGTTCCCTTTTGTTATCGGCATCACCTACAGTTGCAGCATGGGTCTACCCCTTACCTCATCTTCCAGATAACACGCCCTTTTTCCTTTGTGGTTTGGGGGTATGGTTAGGAATCGGTCTTCGACGACAATAATGCGTCAGTTTAAAAAACCACAGGAATCCAATGCTCAGAAAACGGTGATCACCTCAACAGCTGCGTAAATTGGCCAAACAATAGAGGAAGCAAAAACACTCTCTGCACGTGAATATCATAAGGTCCCGTCGGTGAAGAACGTTGTATCCCGAGATCTTTTTCAGAACATATGGTCGATTTGGCATAGGCCGCCGTTCAGCTGGGGATTTCTGGTTCAAAGTCTGCAAAAGGTCTAGAGGATCCGTGCCATAATCGAATCCTACCCCCCCCCCATTTGGCAGCACTTTTAATTATGTACTCTCATTAACCCTGCACCAACCCTTTATCATGAATGTATTTATATTCCACACCAGTTAGCAGTGTTGTGTGTAAGCTGTCTGCAAAGTGAAAAATTCATGGATAAATGTGTTTTTGGCCACAAAGGAATGGTCCACGGAAAGCCTCTTCTGCCGGGCGGATCTGCAGCAGTGGGCGGGACCGAAAGTGGCTTTGTAACGAAGTGCAGAGCCGCGTGTAAACTTCCAGGAAGGCTCAACGTGTAACAGGACCACCGTTACGCATTGAACACGTTTGTACGTGTTGGCTCCCCAACGCCAACATTTGTGACTGTTTAACGGCGGGAATTTGAATTTCTTATAGCCACCCTGGTTGTTTGGATTGAAATCAAAACCAACGCTTAGTTTTCGCTCTGTCTGCTTTCTGCTTCTGAAGCCAGTGGGCTAAGAAATCAATTTCTGATGAGGATGGAGGCAAGGTATTTTCGTAGACGATTCCTTTAAGTCAAGTTTTTTTTTGCATTGTCATTGCAAATATTTCGTTGCGCGCATTTGCAGTGGAACCACTCAGACCACTTCAGTAAACCTGGTTATGCACAAGGAAGTGGGCACTTGAAAAAACGGCCATTACAGCAATTAGCATTCGGGCAATATACAGCTGAAAAGCTTTCAGGGGACCATTTTTGTCACCAGCAGTTGCCCAAGTAGGGAGTAGGTCGTCAAATGATATAAAAAAATTCCATGATATAGCGGATATACTACCCAAGCAGGGCGAAAATCGCTCGAGAAAACAGCAACGGCTCGACGAGGTTCTCGCTTGTTCTTTCAAACTCTCCCGCGCTGACATTTATCTCGACACCCGCGAGCCGTCTGTGCCCTCCGCGCATACACTAACTTTCGACACTACTTTCGCACAACAAGAGCCATGGTCGAGAAATTCCTCGACCGTTATTCACCCTGTACCCTAGATATCAGCTGACTCCCAGAGGCATATGGCTTGTCTAGACCTTGTGAGCCTCCAAAGACTCGTACAGTCCCATAAGGACGTCATATAGGTGGCACATTTTGAAGTTTAGTTGACCTCGGCCAAGCATCGAGTTCGCAGGAACCGTTTTTGCAAAACAGCACCACATTGAATCAGTAGGGATAACTTGTCTTTTAGCTTCGAAGGCCATAGATAAGTAGCGAAGGTAACCTATTTTGTTTGCAAGATCCATGGATCAAGTCTCGGCAAACTCATGGTTATCTCTGGAGGGTCGATCAACTTGTATCAAGTTTTCCAAGAGTATTATGGATGCGTGACGGTCCTAAAGGTCACTCCTAGACCACTCATGTTTTTAGCTCCTTCAAAAAAGCCGTGAGGAGATCAAATTGATGGCACATTTCAAAGAAGGTTTGTTCAACACTAGTCAGGCAGGGAAACGCCTGCACATAAACTTTTATGAAGGAATTTGATACATCAACAACTTTCTGGTTTTTACTAAAGCAAGGCATTGTTCAGTAATCGAGTAGTTATGTTGCGATTCAACCTGGGGTAGTTTTTCTCGCTCAAAATGGCCGAATCGAAATAATCGCTTCATGTGGACGGAAGATTAAGACAATTCACACAATGAAACAACCTAGCATTGTCACTTTGCTGAGTAGACCTGGAAAATTCGGTTATTATGGCCACTACTTGCAAATAATATATTGGAGGCGGCGACAAAGACCCAAAGTGGTTCAGTAACCTCAAACATTCCCTTTTCAGAGAAATGGAAGACATGTGGGGAAACAAAGGTGTGGGTGGTGCTATAAAAGATAACTGAGTTGAATTCCGTTCAGTCCACCAAGCTTTTGTCCCATTTAGATACCGATAACTTCCCAACAGCGTAACACTCATATCCTGAAAATGTCAGGCGAACGGTTGAGCACGTTACAGCGCAGTTACTAGATCGACAACGGACTAAAAGCAAGTCGTTCAGTTAGCGTACGTTTTGTTCAAAAATTGGAGAAGTAGTGCAAAAAGTTAGCGTAAAAAAGCGAAGAAGTTATTCAATTCATGTTCGTTCAATTCAAAAGTACAACCACCCTTGTGATTAGTGGTCCTGATAACTCATTCAAGGGGGAGAATTTCTCTGGACATCTAATTGCGCCCCATGCCCTGAACTCCTAAGTCGTCCAGCAAACACAAAATGCTCTAAGTTGCTCTCAAATGGAATCCGAAATCGTAACAATGCGTTTCCAAGAGGGTTGGGCCAACGGAGCTTCCATATCCTTCTAATTGGGGCAATCGAGTACGCGACAGGGGGCCCGCCGAGCTGCACAAAGGCGAAGTCAGTGGACGAGTTGCAGCGCGTTCTGTGCAACGTAGGACGTGAAATGGTGCATTCTCTATAATATGACGCAAAATCACTACAAAACGTCCGCTGACTGTGCCTTATTGCCGCACGATGAGCCTCCTGTCGCGTACCCGGGGCAATCTGTTGTATGTCGCATACAGATGCTTTCTCTCAGTGACAGGACTTCAACTTATGTAGTCTTCATGAAGAATGGGTGGTTGCCTGTCGAGATCGGGTAGGATTACAAAGGAACCAAGAGGATTGGACGCACATCTCCAATGCTGCCTCCCTTCCTCTTCCCAAATTGCTGGTCAGGGTAGATAGAGTGCTTCTGCTATGCTTCACAAACAATGAAAAATCCTATTTTTGAGAGCAAAAAAAGGCAAAATGTGATTGCTAAATGAGGGAGAAGCAAAAAGAGATGAGGATGAAAGAGGAGGGAATCCTAGAGAAGGATAACAAGATGCATATTGGGGCATGCATGGATAATCTGGTAGGTACGCATCCAAGTTCACGGATCTGCGGACCGTAGCGCACTTTTGGAGCAGTACCAATTAACGGTGGCGTTTTCTTCGCTTATGCTTCCAAGGGAGCCAATCTTATTGACATGTCGTCTAGTTGAATTCCATTTATTTATAGAAGTTCACTGTATTGACGGAGGGACTCAACTCAACGAACGAAATTGGTGTGATTCTTGGATACAAAAATGGACGCAGAACTGCGAAATGAATCGGCTGTAAAGAAAAAGGAAAATAAGACGTGAAAAAGCATCAGAACTGAGGATCCTCTTTTTCTAGGCTGTGAAGGTGTCTAAAGACCATTGAAAGAGGTAAGAGAAATTGGATGCTGAGGAGAGAGAGCAGACCTGAAAGTAGAGCACAGGGTAAGCGAAAGCGCAGACACGAACAGAGGGGCTATGACCACCAGTGTTCATGGACGTAGTATATCGTCAGTCATGAGAGAGTCAAAGGAGTCTTGTCGCGCACTTCCGAGCTGATCGAAGATTCTCGAATCACCTTCGTGGACAGCGACATTAACTGAAGAAAATGGCCCAGCTGAACTCATCTTGTGGTATGCCTTTAAGCCAAATCGATTGGACAGTTTTGTGCGCAGAAAAGTCAGACGAGAGCTTGCCTAATATGAATCGGATCGGTTTGCTTCGTTCAATAGAATATTTGCTTATTCGGTCGCCTATCCATATTTGCTAAATGGCCCATATTTCTAGACTAATTATAATACAGTTATTTCCAGTACAAACAATTTTGGAAATGTAAACACTGTCATGGACCTGAAATGGAATATTTAATTATGCAATACTTGACAGGGTTTGAAGACCACATTCATAGCAGTCAAACTAGAAGCTAGGAATCACGATAAATATTACAGCATGGAGTAAATGCATCCAGTCGACCTGGGCCAGGAGAGCAGATTTATCCTTTTTGTGGATAATGGCGCATTATTAGGACACTCCCCCCCACCCCGTAGACGCTGATAACTCATCGTCTACTCAATATCTTAATCCAATAATCCCCGCTTCAATCGTGAAGTTCAGAATTCTTTTTCTACCATAAAGTTCGACTGCCAAAGTTGTGTACCTCCCGAATTTCACTTACAGTAACGGTCAGAAAGCATTTACTGGAGTTTTCTCAAAATTTTTCTTAATCTTGAGAAAATACTTGAGCACTGACTGAATTATCTCCCTTCGAATATCTCGCTTAAGATTCAGGGCTTTCAAAAAATCAATATAACGTAAAATGTAAAATATAAAATTCTAATAGCTAACTGAATTTGGAAAATGAGCAGCAAAAAACCGCATACAGAAGTCTTTTCAGTGCTCTTGACTGCAACCGAACTTTTGACGGATACTGTATGTATGATAAAGCTTGTGTCGCCGGAACTTTTTACTCTAAGAAATGCCAACCTTCTCAAATTACCTCTCGAGGCCTCCGGGCATAATGCTCAGCTATAAAGCCCCGTTCATAGCTCGGGACGTGGACGCGTCAGCATTCGGTAATCTAGCGAACGATTCTAGGAGTAACATTTCTACTAAGGGATCACCGATGCATCGCACCGACGACGGTCATAAGGTGGGGCCATTTCTATGTAGACCAAATCCTCTCAGCGGAATTTTTCTAGTCGCATAATCGCCAATTCTCAGATTGACACTTACATTGTCCTCGCAATCGCAAAACCGTGCATGTCGCGAGCACAAGAAGCAGCGGGGAAGGGGGGAAGAACCCCGCCAACGCCTCGCTTCGTAACTTTCAAGATGAGTAGAGCGAGAAATCTTAGGCATATACTATGAATTGAAAAGACAGTAATCTTCCGATAATATCCGTCTAATAAAAATAAACTGCATGGAAATTTTGTGGTCCGCATCGAATAAGAATTCCTCTTGGTGATCCGATCCTTCAAGAGTCATCTTACCCATTTCATGAACTTAAAAGCACTGTCCCGGTTGAAACTGTTGCATCATTGCGCTTGTAAATGACAGTGAAAATGTGAAGTGCAGCGCAGTAATGAATTAACGGGAGAAACAGGAGAAAACTTTCGACAAGGACGAAAATAAAACCTTCTTCCCCAGTGCCGGCAAAGCGAAATAGCATTGACTTGTGGGTGGGGTCAGTGATGTTGGGCGGAGTTTTTGCTGTTTCTTACGCACAGCCCTTCATCCTTGTCAAATCATTTCGACAATTGTGTACATGCTCCCCGCTTGTACCACTGCATTTTTTCTCAAGGAAGGCCTGATTTTGATCAGAAGTGCCAGGCCCTGTTCAAAAGCTAACTGAAGAAATATTTGATGAAGATTTTTGTGGAAATATTAGGTCGCAACGAAAGTAATGGCGGATTCGGCCCTAAATTTCAAAAACTCGTATTTTTCTTGGAATTGAACTTTTTTCCGAATAATAATTTTCACAAGCACCTACAACAGTCCGCGATCGGCCGACAAGGGAGCAAGTGCCTCTCCTTCAGAATTCGGCAGGTTTCAAGTTGAAGAAGTGCGTGTGCCCGCTTTCAACTGTTGACAGTTGTCGTAGTTTTTATTCTTTAAGAAGTGAGCCAGGAAACGGAGCGCGTGGTAATCCATAGGCCAATGTGTACTGGGTTACCCTTGCAACATGTGGTCGCGCCCTGTCATAAAGAAAAAGGGCTTTGTCCAGTTCAGGACGGAGTTTTGCGACTTCAGCTGCGAGCCTTCGCAGCTGTGAGCAGTACACCTCAGCGTCCACGGTGGAATTGTCTGGGATCCCGTAATGGCGTATTCCTTGAACACTCCACCAAATTGAGAGCGCAACCTTCTTTGGATGAAGCCCCTGCTTTGGAACAAGCTCTGGCTTCTCGTTCGCATCCATTCACCGTCTTCTCCTGGTATGATATACGGAGAATCCCTCACTTCTCACCTCCAGTAGTGACATTATCCGGCTAATCGAAGCAGTGACTCTTTGCAAGAAAAGCTCTGCACACACCGAGGCCTCTTTTCCTGGAGTGCTCTGCCAGCTCATGCATGATCAATCGACCAAGTTTCTTGACTTTCCCCAGCTTGTGGCGAGCACGATCTATGGCTATGTTGAAGCACTGCATCTCCTTTGTCAGCTCCTTGGTGCTTGATGCGGAATGTCTTAAAGTAGCAGCTCTAAAGGTTTGAAGCTGACTTCCGTTGGACGTCTGTCTTCGAGGTTGTAGTTTCCTTCGCGGAACCTTTCGACCCAATGATAGTAGGTCTTCTCACCTACCACTCCCTCTACTTCCACATAGCCTATATTGCGGCTGACCTCGGTCGCTGTGTGTCCCAGACAAAATCCGCAAAGAAGGCAACGACGCACATGGGTCGAAACATAGGGCATTTTCCAAGCTTGAAAAAGCGTGCAGG
>KZ346110.1:2274-12844 GCA_002352805.1 Teladorsagia circumcincta | reverse complement strand
AAAAGTTTTGGCTTGAAGAGCATCTGCTCAGTAGCGCATAAGATTCCGAAATATGCGCGCTGAATCGCTCTTTCGAAAGAATGGCCCCACATCTTAACAGATTGTGTTCAAGCTGAGAAACAAAGGTACAAAGGGAAGCGACATTTCAAAGTTACCAACCTAATATTATATCACGTGTTTCGCTACAAAAATCGCAGCAAAACACGCGACAGGCAAGAAAAAGCATTTTCCGGCGTCATACTCTGCCGGCTGGCTATCGATTAAGGGCGAGGCCAATCGCTCGTCACTTGTGCACTTGCAAGAGCGATTGCAATCGGGATTGGCAAGCGATGGCACAATCGCGATTGCGCAATCGCTTGCCAATCGCTCTCGGCAGAGCGATTGGCAAGCGACGGACCAGCGATGGGCAATCGCGATCGCCCATCGCTGGTCAGAATCGCAGTCTGACCGACATCCTATCTTTTTCGAGATTCGGTGTCCCAGTACTGTTCACAGTAATTCATCTGTTGGCTTGTACTGGAAGTGTTTGCGAGCAGGAGGTCTTTCTGTAGATGTGGTTTTTTGCAACATTTTCTGTCCTGTGATCGTGTATCTGAGTACTGGAGGTATGAGGAGTAGCCCGAATGAGATGAAAAAATTGTAAAACGGAACAAAACATGTTTCCCACAGAGTAAGACACTATATCTATGAAGATTTTTGATCACGACTTCTAACCCATACGTAAGAGGTTAACATACTGGTCAGACAATCACTCATCAAGTGGTAATAGTGAAGACTGAGTACGATTCCATCATGCGATGATATAATCACCATGAAATTTGTTTCTCATCCTCAAAAGGGCAACAAGATTTTAGGCAACATAATAGTGGAATTCCGACATCTGAGTATGCAATGTCTCATCTATTTAGCAACCTAGGCGCCGAATCCGCCATTCTGACAAATAGCATACTATTGAAAACTTCGTCTGATTCCTGGAGTATTTTTTGTATTCAGGCAACTTCAATCTGAAACCGACCTGAGATATGTAACTAACGAACTTAATGCATGTCACACGACTTTATGTCACTTTTCCATAATGGCAACTTGCAGACTGCATATCTCACATACAAAACAGCGCAAAAATGCGATAAACAAATCAAATTATCAAGTAGCAGTCGAAATTTCACGTTGGACAACTGAGCATATGTATACGCGTGTGGCAACACAGTGTTCTTCCGGTGTGACAAGGGCTCGCAGCACGAACCACGGCAATCTGTGATCGGAGCAGTAGATGGCTACAAAGGCGGTACAGTGCTCTTCTGTTCGAAGCTTGTTGATATCTTTCAAGCGGAGAGAATTGAGGGCCACCTTTGCGTAAAAGGCTTTATCACAGCCACAGACTTGCTTCTAAGAAAACGTAAATGATGCATCTGAGCCATCAAAGCTGCTGGGTATATAGTCACTGGGTAGTATCCACACCGAGTCAAAAAGCAAACTCCTTGATCATTCCGTGAAGAGACACTCAGATAGATGAGTCAAATTATTCCTACTGTCTTTAAACTTCTATAAGCTCTTGTTCGACCTGATAAAGGATCACTAACGTTTAGAATAAGGGTGGAGTTATTGGTCTGTGAAAAATTAGTGGCTTTCCTACCAATGATACTCTTCAAAGCAACAGTCTCAGCAGGGTCCCAAAAATTCCATGCTGTGGGGTCGAATCGATGCACTAGCCCTAATAGAAACTCTAGGAACTGTCACAATCCAAAAAACTCACCTTACAGAGCCGTAAAAAAGCCAGGAAAAGGCCGTTGGCGGGGGCGTTCCCTGAGATTTCAGGGAACACCCATTTGCCAATCATTGTCGCGCCTTTTTTATCGGTTTTACTTGCTTATTTCATTTGGTTGTTGTATTTTTATTTTTATTTGAAGGATATGTCACCAACTGTATTAGGGCAAATGCGGTTGAATCCGGCGAAGTAAGAAAATCAGACAACTAGCCCACCAGGTGAAGCCTGTTTAAAGACTTCGCTGGCGGATTTCTTTATTTTTTTCCTTTGTTTCCAGTCAACTCTTTACTTACCACTTTGTTACCGACCGCTTAACGCCTCGAATTCGTTCTGAGACTGTTGCTTTAAACTATATCTATCACGTTACCACTTGTTTTTACATGTTCCTTCAAGTCTTACTTTCGACAAACTTTACGATAACGTTGTTCGGTGTTAACGTGTTACCCTGTTTTGAACTGGAACTGTGACTTGTTGTTTTTTTTGTTGCCATGTTTCATTTCAGGTAAGGCTATTCGAGTTGCCGTTGTTGTTCGAATAAAATTGCTGTCTGTTTGCTGTTGTCAGGAAGACCCGGGTAATGCCAACGGTGCTCCCTACTTTTCGCTTCTTCATCAATCGGCGAGAAGGTTTCCTCAGTGAACCCTGAACTCAAATGTAGGATTTTTTGAACATTTGGTTATATCATCTGCAAAAGTTAAAAGAACGGACAATGGGCAAGAAGCTGCACCACACTCAGAGCATTCCGTGGATTACCAGAGATGGGACGACCGTCAGATAGTCTACAGTCACTTCGAATTTCGGCTGTCTGACACGAACCCGAATAGCGTTGCTGTGTTGGGCATCCTCAGTGATAAAGCCGTATCGTGCGATTGAAGATCTGGAGCCCAAATTTCAATGCTAATGCGTACAAGGTCTTGTATGGAAAAGGCGGCCACGGCAAACGAGAAAGTCTGCAACTGGAAGGCTAATTCTCCCTTGTAACTCATTCTGTATTTAAAAACTGCTGAGAGCAACTGTGCCCCAGATGATTGGAAATTGATTGCGGTGGCTCCCAAGAAACGCGAGATGATGACCACTGCGCGATGTTTTTGCAGGCTGACTCTTCCGCTGCGTATATGGCAATCTGCAACTGAGTCACCTCTCGCCACAGACACTTATCCCTTCATCAAATATCAGTCTTGACAATGTTGAAATCAAAATTGACTGTGCGACTCGAATCAATGGCGAACGCTTTGAATAGAATGGAAAACCCTGAATACATGGTGTTCGTCATAGACCTTGAAAAATGGAACCAGCACCATGTACAAGAGAACGTAACATGCACAAGTTGGATATGTTATATGAATTTTCACATAGACACATATATTTCCGACGGAGGCATGGATGTATAAGGACTCCTTCTTGTCATCTCAAGTCAATCATGATAATATGCTGTCCTGTTCTGCGATGTGGAAAGGGCGACGACATGAGGCAGACGGATGAACTTTGATTACGATGGCATTAATTACTTATGTCGATGTTTCGATGAATACAATGATCAATATTTTGGGCCAAGCGGAATCACGCTAACTATCGTTTTGAGTTATCGGAAACTTGTTAACGTATTTTTGCCTGCAGTTTTAAGAGTTTACTAGGAAGGCTAGAAAGTTACTTACAGAAAAGTCAATTGAACAACTCCTAAAAAACTCTAGGAATCAAGAATCAAAATATGGCAGCATCTCTCAAAGCTCGCATATAGCAACACGCCAAGCAAAAGCTTTGAGTGGTCTCTTGAATAGCTACAACCACTTAGCGAACAGCATAGCTATAAATAATGAATACATCGCTGCAAATAGAACAAACCAAATCAACAAAGCACTCGTTAATATACGTGTAAGCCATACATCTTTCGTAAAGGCCTCTGCATTCGCAGAGAGACAAGCTCGAACACTCAGTGGAGAACAGCCAGGAGCAGCGCATTTCCGATCAAATGGAAAAAGGCCAGGTTTTATTGGGATCAGGAGACTCGCAAGCGATGTACAGAATAAGCGCTCACTTCCGAAAGAGTATGGCAATACTCAACGGCTCGAGTAGAATTTTCACAATTTCATCCCATAATTCTCTGGCAGTTGCTGGGAGTGGGACAACTTTTGGGAGCTGTTCGATGCCACCGTACATTCACTCTCGTCGTTCAACCGGAATGGATTCAATTACATTGCCAAAGCCTTACAAGGAGAAGCACGCAAATCGGCGTAACGGTACCAAGTAACGACGACAAACTATCTTTTGGTGCTAGAGCGTTTGCAACAAATATAGGAATGCAATACATCTGCGATTATAACCGACCTAAAGACTGCAGAGCTCGAAGTGCAAGCCCGAAAGATCGATGCAAACTATTACCGGCTTTCCTCCGTTTCAAGACAGTTGGAAAGCAAAGGAGGAAACCTCAACAATCCATGGGTAATGATCTTGGCTAAGTTCAGAAATGACATAAAAGACGAGTTCTTGAAGACGAGAAAGCAGTCTTGTCAAGCTACCAAATTTGGAGCATGAGGAAGCAGGGAAACCTTCGACACAGTTCTGAGCAAGAAGAAGGAAATCGAACTTCACATCCCAGATACATTCGAACATCCGAAATCCACGCACCTCCTGGCTACTTGTTTGCACGTGGTAACCACCCTAGAACTCCTCCACCCTTGAACTTGGGTAGAGTGTCCGTCTTCGTGGTCCAGGACCGTTTCCTTGAACCACGGCAGATATAGATATGGGAGCATCTCAAGGTATTACCACACTACACCGACACTTATCGAAAGTACATCTAAAATGATCTGGTAAGGCACCCTATCTTAAGTATCGAAGATCTCAATGGAGTGACCTCTCCTTAACTGGATTTTCACCTTTCAAGCAAACGAATAGGCGTTTCTAAAGGGGAACAAGAAACCATGCATTCGCGACTCTGGAGGAAACGGATGCACACATTGCGGAAAGCGGCACCACTTCGATAAGCATAAAATACAGGAGCACCTCCTTCACTATACAAGCGAAGCAAAATAAAAATGACAAAGGTTGAAAAATCGACATAGAACTTAGCAATCAAATACCATAATATGTACCTCATCCCCAAATCAACGTCGGCTCAGAAGGTCTCGTTATATGGCGGAAAATTGAAAGCAGTGAGAACAGCAGACACATCCTCTTTAACAGGATTCGTTATAGCGATGAATCCACAAACGAAACAGCAGCATAGTGTGCAAGTGTGCAAGTGTGCAAGTATTTACTACTTGATGCTGGAGCCGATGCTTCTTCATAGGCTCGAAGCTTGCACAGGAACTTCAACTTTTAAGACGAGGATCATCAACAATGAAACTCAGCACATTTGGAGCGAGAGACTAAAGACAATATATGCCCGGTTATAATCATCAATATATAGTACAGTTATTTCCAGTGTAAACGGTGAAATATGGGGCTTTTAATAAAATTCCTTTCTGCGTCATCAATATCCTTTTTGCATAACTGTGATTGTTAGAAGCCTTCTCCTAGATAGAACTATAAACGGTTCCAAAAGTCGTTGAACTCCCGAAACACACTTACATGAGCAATCAGAAGCACTTGCCAAGACAGCTCCTTGAAAATCCTATCCCTTCTTGAATAATGACTAATTTTTTAGCTTCCGATTATGTCGAATAAGAGTGTTTATGGTAAAATAGGAAGTCGTGAAGGCAAAATATACCCAGTCGAAAAGCATGAGGCCGATGCGCCTTCCATAGCAAAAATATGTCCCCCCACGCACGCTTGCCGATAGATAACCCGCCGTCTGTCTCAGCCGCTCTAAAAGAGAGAGCGTCAGCTTGTGGAGGGCAGCAGCAATAACAATCAAAAAAATGCAGAAATTAGCAGGCAAAAACGGTCTCGTTCTTCATTTCTCGGGTTCGAGGCCGATGTTCTTTGCTTTTTCTTCATCATTGCCCGAATCTTCTTATTTGTTGGGCCGCTTTTTGATCGTACCTCAGCCTTCAAAATTCGGACTCCCAAAAAATCGCATATTTAATGTCTCAATGAAGGAATCGAGTTGGTAAATTCAAAAATAAATCAAGTGCGAATGACGCTCCAATGAATTTTTCCAACTATTTTTGAATGTGTATGTAAGTCCTGTGTCAACACAACAGGATGAATATCGGTCGAGGGAATGCTCGACAGCGGATCATCTTTGACACGATAGGTATCAGGGGTGATAGTCGTGGGGTCGATAACGAACGCATTACGGTGCAAATAGTGAAGGGCGTAACGGAACAGAAAACAGGATATATGAGAAACTATGATGAAAAATTATTCGCTACTTTAGTTGCGGGGCCGCATGTTCACACGCTCTGCAAATGCACCTCCTTTGTCACCCGCTCGCTCGCCCTCTACAACTGCACCTGGCCGAGATGGCCCTGCTGTTGGGGCGGCGCTGCAAAAAAACGACAAAAACGAATGGATTGCTCTGTGCAAATGAAGGTGTTCCTTAGGTTATAGGAGTCACGAACTGTGTTCACCACATTACAGTTACCTTCAACTGGTCATCATCGCATGACACCTTTCGGTTGTTCTTAGAGTAGAGGTCAAATGCATGGCTTATAATAGGCCGAAATTAGACGATGACGTTTGCCCCTTTATATCGTACCTTGGAAAAATAGCTTAAAGTTGCCAACGAAGGATTTAGCTTGCAATGGTGGAGGAGAAAGCGACTTTTCTGAAAATGGAGGAATGGTAGCTTTTTAAAGGAGGTATATTTCCATCGTTTTACGGGGCTCCAGCTAACCTGGTCCTGGGCTAAACTGAATTACGCCGCAACTGCGGTCAAACATAAAGTATAATATCAAAACCCTTATTCTAAGGGAGAGAGGGGGAGCAGGGGCAACCCTGTGTTGCCAAATTCCAAAATTTTTGCAACCCTCTGAAAGGAAGGGAGTTGTAGCTCGCTTGTGCGTGTCAGGAAAAAATTTGAGGCCCTCTGAACGTGCTGCGCCCTTTCTACATATTATAAAACAACCATTCTTGAAAAGGCAATTCAAAAAACACAAAATAAGGCAATCGTCAGCTTGGCTCAGCATATTTGTGAGACAAGATAAGGATTAGCTTATTTCAGGATGCCTCACGTATTTTACTTCACCCAGAATCGTCGTTGCAATTGGATGCCATTATTGGCCTGTACACCAACCGGTGGAGCAGCGTTATACCCACCAGATGAGTCTTGTTTCAGCAAATCGACCTCGTAAGGATGGAAGTGTTGGCTGGCCTAGACGCCATGCACAGGGATATCGTAGGTAAGTAACTTTAAGCAGGAAGCCAAAGGGTGCGAAGGTGCTTGAAAATGCCAGTGGCGCACAAGCAAAAGCTCAGCATGAATAGGAAGTTCGGAGGTCGGATGCAGCAAGCCCCAACTAGGGGAGGCGTTCTCAAAACATTGCGTCTCTACTCTGCCGATGGCGCAGTTCTCGTGGTTAAGTGTAGGGAAAGAGTCCACTGAAGCAGAGTTTCGGGGACCCTCCCCTAGTTGGCGCTTGCTGCACTCCGCTCCAGGAAGACGATTTTCAAGACAATGGGTCTAACTCAGATTTCTATCAGGTAGGATCCTTTTGTTACAGAATATCTCAAGGGGGGGGGGAGAGGAGGGGACTAATTTTCTAAGTCATCGATACTGAAGACTTCAATGTGTTTTCGAACGTGTGAATCAAACTAATAAATTAATTGAGTTAAAAAATATGCCACTTCGTGCTTCAAGTCAGTATTGAAGACAGAGAGTAGAGGCTACTTGTATTACTATCGCGCTACCAGTTGCAAAGGCGGGTAAAGGCAAATCCCGCGATAAAATGGGTATGGAAGAGCGTTCGGCTTACCACTTTGTTCTCACATCACCAAAAAGATTAGATGTCATACAAACCTCGCAATTCAAGCGAGGCCATAACTGCGGCCACGCTCTCCTCTCAGCATCACGTGGCAACCGACTGCGAAAGGCGGGGCTTGCGAGCCAAGGTGTGGCTTGCGGGTCGAGCGAGCCTCTACCGCCTTTGTCTCGCACTGTCAAGCCACAAAAGGGGCGCGAAGTGAACCCTGGTCCACATGTATAGTCAACCGGGGATGGAACGGGTGGGTGTGCCTAATCCCGGAGCGTTCCTTTAAATAGCCAAAAATTCACTGAACCGGGACCCCTTGCATTCTTGGAGGCTAGCTCAGAAATGCAATTGTTACGACCTGCAATGATCGATTCTCGACTTTTTTACTGACTATTTAGCAAGAATACTGAGAAACCATTTCGCTTCACCGTTTTCGAGTAGCCGCGTTTCGAAAATTGCACCAGAAAAAGATGCACACCCATTATCAGAAAGGCACCTGCTCAAAAAAGATCCTCGTGTCTCCTCAAATTTTTATTATATTTATTGATTGTTTATTCAGTAATTTGAATCCACTTATTTGAGGGTATCAAGGTGGAGCGATGGTGAATGGCATGAAAGTGCGCTCATCACCCTCAGCCAAGCTCAGTATGCTTTCCGTTTCTCCTCTGCCACCAGTTTAAAATCAGACGATACGCTTCTTGGTGCTCCACCCCCTCCCAAGTCGTTTTACCAGCCAACGTGACAATCTCTTACATGCCCTTGCGATCTCCAGTTTAGAGGATATCCCTGTGAGGAGATATCATCGCTAATCACTTTATTCTTTCTCTGGTGCGTAAACAATTTGTGTAAAGAAGCTGTCTCGTGTAAACAATGTTAAAAAGTGTAAATAAGCCGAGAAGGGGGAAAACCTCCGACTTCTGAATGCTTTTGAGAGCTGTTTAGCGGCGGCATTTTTGCAGACTACGTGGATACCGTGTGACTCGGCTTAGCAGCACGTGTTTACGAACAGTAATATTTGCTCGTGTCTCATTTTGCGGATCAGCGTCGCAAAGGTCGCTCAAACAACATGCTCCCGATCTTTTGTTACGAGTACTCACGGGGATGTTTGATCGGCTTCCGTGAAACATCACCCATATAACTAGTCAACAACTTCCATGAGTCGTCGTAAGAAACCAGTTTTCGTTGATCGGGGTTTATTGGACTGATCGGGGATTACCCGAGAACGCCAGCGCGATCATTTCTTAATGTCAGATTGGAAACCTGCACTGAATTAAGGGTAACTTTCTTGTGGTTTTAAACCTTGTGTAGGAGGCTGAAAAATTCAAAAAAAAAGTCAACCAGCGAGTGCCGCTGAAAATCCCAGTATTGGCCGCTCATTCTCTCTCCTTTCACTCTCTCCAGTTCGATAAAAAATACCCATTTCTTGATTAAGTTGCAATGAGCAGTAGGAATGGTTCTTTGCAAGAACTAGCAAACCTCCTCTCAAAGGTTAGACCAAGAACAGTGTCAAGAGGTTTCCAAAAGCCAGAATTCCACTAAGAGGAAGCTATGATGACTGCTACGAGGTTTACGGTAGGCGCAGCTTTTTGAGCTTTGAGCAGTGAACTGTCTCTCAGCAGGGTGTCAAAATACACTAAAAACGTTAACGCATGCGTCCCGCCCTAAGCTCACTTCTGGGGCATCTGCCTCAACGACGAATCGCATCGCATCGTCTACGGCCCCTGTTCCTTTTCAATTGTTTGCAACATTTCATTCGCCGGCTCAAAAGTCCTCCAGCAACAACAACTCCATCCTGTAGTGTGCCTCCAAAAGCATGATAGCCGTATTGCGGACCTCATTTGCGGGCTGGGGGGTGTTTTGGAGCGGTGTTGCTCTATGGGTTCGCTCCACAGCTATTAGCTCTCCTTACATAGCAAAAACGAAACCGTTTGCTTTCTTTGCCGCACAGCCACCGCATTCAGTGGCGAAGATGCTTCCCCATCACGAGTCTATCATGCCCACTTCCTTTGAAGGCGAAAGTTGGGCTCAGCCTCACTGAAAAAGTCCCTCTCGTGGGTGGAGGTGCTAGGACCGCAACTGCAGGGGTCGCGACGACTGCTCCAATTCCTCAGCAAGCTCGCTGAAACGCCTTACTAGAACGCCACTAGAAGCCCTCGATCTCTATCCGTTGACCCTATCGATTGGTATCCGCCCACAGTTCGAAATCTTTGCGTCGTATTGTTGTCGTCATTAGCGGCGCTCTCTCGGCTCGAAGATCTTTACTCTCTCTGCGACTGCCATCATCTCTTTTCGCTATCTCAAGGACTCCCCCGCATCGAAGAGGAGAGATTTTTTTGTGAGTTTCTGCGATATTTCTTTCTTTGTTCTCTACTTATGGTTCACTTCGCATCCCTACTTTCGTATTCGAGTGAAATTACCGCATAGAATTCGAACTGACCCTTGTCTCCAAGGAGGATCTACGATAAGGTCGGAGGTTGAAAAAGGCAAATGTACCTAGTCGAATAGTGAATGGGCCCTCCAAGAGTGCGTAACGATGCGCTTTCAGCAGCGCAGAGTATGGCCGGTGGGCCAGCAGAACTGTACTGCACCGCCGCGCCTATGCGCGCCCGCGGATAAGTAACCCCCCGCCGTCTGACCCTAGCCGTTTAGCAGAGAGAGAGAGAGAGAGAGAGCGTGAGCGTTGGAGAGGGCGGCACCAATGAGAATTCCTTCAATGCGGAAATCAGTGGGAAGGAAGGATCGCGTTATTGAAACCTAGGCCGCTTTTCTTGTTCTTTCTTCATTCACATAACACATAGCAAACGCGTATCTGACCGTCTCTCTTTGGTTTCAAATGGGTTGCTTTTTGAACTAACCAGGAAAGGATGATGGGTCGAAGTGGCCATATGAAATGAGACATGCATCACCGTGAGTGGTTTCGGATGCTGATCTCGAATCTGCTCCTCAAATC